>BHDV01070732.1:264274-292676 GCA_005406045.1 Adoxophyes honmai | reverse complement strand
GGGTGAGCAGAACTCATTACACATTGTAGATAGATAGGTACGTGGTTAATTATTTTATGATTAATGAACAATTGTTCATTGATCATTATAACATAATATAACTTATATGGCCGAAATAAAATCGCCCATAAAATCTAGATTTGTCTATGGCCCGCGTGTCACGTCGCATGTTCTACGAGTCGCAATACGTGTGCAACACGACACATGCTCTCGCCAGCCGGCATGCAACCCTGAACACGACACCGGGGGCGTATAGACGTATCAGAGACAATACCGTACGAAACGATTACTATTTGTAGCCAACTAGTTAAGAAAATATTTAATTGTCGACTTGAAACAGCCTGGAGGGAAAGAGGAGCATTAATTGCGAGGATTCTTTTAGTCTACTAAGTAGGTACCTGTTTAAATTTTTTATTGAACTACAGCATAAAATAAATATTGCTATAAGAATACGATATTTTACTATCTATAATAAATATTATTTTTTAATTTTTAGAAAAGCCATCGTAAATATTAGAGGTCTATTGATGCTAGATAGCAGAGCTCTCCAAGAATGCAAAAACTGTATTTTAAACAATTATTTTGAAACTCTGGTCATTTTCTATGTCGATGATAAAAAAAAGCACAGTGAAACATACTCATTACGGTCTAATAATGTAAAACTCATAAATTTGGCGGCAATTTGTATGGTATTGTTATAGACGTGGGAATGGCGGTTAATGCACTACATACAGTACTCGGTAACAATTTACTTTCCTAACTTATTAGTTTGCTCTAGATTCGCTAACGACGTCACGTAATTATACAGCACGGTTCTGTAGACATTGTCACAAAACAAGTTCAATATCAATTTTAACTTTGTAAATGTATGAAATTCGATCGAAAAATAATTCTACCGTAAAACTAGAGTTGGGTGAATTTCAACAAGTGTAGTTTTTTGCCAATTTTGGTGGCAGTTTTAAAATTTTGGTGGCAATTTTTTCCCTTTATTTTTATATGATATCTTTCTCTCTCTTTGCTTCTTAATTCTGCGCTTAAAATTACTGTCGAATAAAAATGATTAATACGCCTATTTTTACACCTTTCGTAGCGTTTCCCAATTTTGGTCGCTCGAAACAAGCACCAAAATTTGACCACCAAAATTGGAACGGGTATAAAAAAAATGTCTAAAAAAAAACTTGTTACATTTATAACAAATTCAGGCTACTTCCGTTAAAAAGAACCCTAAACCACTCAAATTAGGATTAAAAGACACGTTGTAATTAAACACCTTTCATTTTTTTCAAGAGTCACCAAAATTGGTAAATTTTTGACGCCCTTTGCACCAAAATTGGGTTTTTACGTGATTAACGGAAACGCAGTGACAAACACAGACCGCTTTCACCGTCAGTCAATGCAGTGTAACTGGCAGGTACGCGGAAGGTTAAGCTAATACTTCCTGGGCCGTTTAGAAGCGAATTAGAACGAGTCGAACTTTGTCCACCAAAATTTGATCGCGCGCTCGGACGTTTGTTTAAAGTATGATTTTGGGCACAATAACCGAACTCACAACGGTGATATTTATTTATAATGTTCCTTAAATAATTAAGAATATGCCACGGTTAAAGTTATTTTGTGTTACACATGGGTTTCTTAGCAAATTAATGATATTGTAGTAAAAATGGATTCCGGACAGCCCACCAAAATTGGAAATCAAAGCTTTAACATTTTTTTTCTTCCAGATTAAAAGGCATGTCAATGTTTTATATTGTGTAACAGATAGGGAGATATGTCAGCTATAGTATAAAAATTACAATAAGACGTAAATAACAGTTAACAGCGGCAATAACTACTCCGCCGTGTCAAAAATGTGCCTGGGATATTCACCCAGTTACGCTTTTTTAGAGTGAGTAAAAAAATGTGAGATCTCAAAAAAACTATTAGCGTATTATTTTTCAATGCAAGTAAAGAAAATGAATAAGATAGAAGGTTCAAGAAAATGTTTAATGTAGTCAATTCTGTTCATGATTCAAATCTCAGCTTGATTTTTTACCAAGTTTCTACAGTCTACGTGGATTTCAGACATATTACATTGCATGAGTCTAAGTTATTTGGGAATCAATTCTAGCCGTCGTAAAAATAGTTGTTAGCCATTGAATCGTTAGGCGATGGCGTGTCGCTGTAAATGGTTCTACAATCGGCGACTTACCGCCAATCTTATTGAGGCACTAAGTTTAAACAGCGCCGGATACAGTATGATGCCGTAGAGGTGGGTGGAAAAAATATTTTTAAGTAACTATTACAATTTAGTGAAGGAAAATTTAGGGAGGAAAACTGCATATAGCGATGGAGTTATTCAAAGCTGTGGGCGGAATTCCCGATCCGCACAGGGCCCGCGTGGGAAATACAGCCCAGTCCCTCCCAGAGGAGGCCTGTGCCCAGCAGTGGGACATTATAATACAACGTTATTATAGCAATATTTATTGTAGCTTCTGATACATTTTGAATAACAGAGAGTGATATAGAAAGGAGAGTAATACTCTTAATAACTTAAACTTTGTACCTGCGCTCCACTCTATGTATTTACTTAATTATCGGTGCCTAATTATTTTGTAGGATTCATAGTTGTACCTATATGTTTGTTTGCGCGTTGGTCTAAAGTTAATTAAAATTGTAGTTAAGATAATTTAAGTTAATTGTCTCATATACACCATACATTTGTATAATGGTTGTTGTTATCAAGATCATCCGAGAAAAGGAAAGAGTCACAAAAACGATGAATAACCAAATTTAAATTAAGTACCTACAAAATATATAAAAAAAAAATAAGAAGTATGATTCCATTTGATTCCATTCCATTGATTTCCATAAATCTAAATAAAGAACAAAGTTTTAATAAGGGCCTAGATGTTTATTATTGATAACAAACATAATTTAAACACGACAGAAAATTGGGACACGCTTGCACTCGGTTTCCCACCCCGCTGTATAATCAACACGTATAGGGGCACTAGGCTAGGCGGGTGCTCCTCCGCCTAGGAAACTTGATCAGTGCTAACAATGTCTGTGTACCCTAAGGATCTGGAGCACACTTCCATATACACCCGCGATATTAATGGTACAGCTGTTTAATTAAACTTTTCCGCCATTACTTTGATTTAGACATTTAAATGACATCGACAGACGGATAGATGGCCAACAAAGTTGTCTAACAGAGATTTTTTTTGATGTGTGGAACTCTAAAAGTAAACACTAATTCAAACTAATAAATAGATTTTACGTTACCACCGACGTGGAAATAGACAGGAGTGTAAGTCTTATTCTTCACCATCAGTAAAAACGTTAGAAAAACCAAAACACAACCAATGAAGAGTTTGAAATCTCCTCATATCCTTCACCAGATAGTGAAGAGAGCGATGGGGAAGGAGGGCTTGGCAACCTCAACCGGCTGATCGTGCGGCCACCAGGCCACAGTGGCAAGGCCAAGCGAGGCCAGCTCTGCTTCGACGCGGCCTTCGAGTGCGGGAACCTGGGCCGAGCTGACCACATCACCGAGCTCGAGTACGACCTCTTCGTGAGGCCTGATACCTGCCGACCGCGCTCTCGGTTTTGGTTTAACTTCACCGTGGAAAACGTTAAGCAAGATCAGGTAGAGTCCAGGTGATACGCACCTTAGGTAGCTTTGAGCATTGCTGCTATACTGCGGTATAGTTTTCAGAATGCAGGCACCTCTGTCATGCCGAATAGGTGTATAATTGTGTTTGAGTTTGGTCTCTTTGTGAGGCCACATTAGCTTCCAAAAGTTCAACTTACAGTAGAAAATTTAATACTCTTCTATGATTAGTGAAAGGGATTTAAAAACGCGACTAACCTATGCAATGAAAAGGTTCACGAGATAACGCTATCCGGGAGGGAAATGCTGGATGAATTTGTAGAAATTATCGTCGATATTTTATTTCAGAGAGTTATTTTCAACATCGTCAACTTGGGTAAAGAACGCACTTTGTATAACGGAGAGATGACACCACTGGTCAGGTCCACCTCTCGTCAAAAATGGTTAGCTCCCGGCATACCTAAGTAAGCTAATGCACATGCATGTTCGTAGTTGCTTGCGAACTTGTAATTAGCACCCCGTACGTCACGTCACGTACACGAGTTGGACAGGCCGATGGTTTGATTGTACGTCGGGGCACGCCGCGGCCCGCACGGATCCTAATCGCAGCGTAGACCGTGCATGCATTAAATGGCTCTACTGCACAGGATCACACGCGGTGAATTATACGCATGCAATTATCTGTGGCCACTAGCTTTGGTACCATCTGCTTCACAAAAATTGCAGCTATTTCAGTTCGTACTTATTTTTTTTTATGTTTACCTCAACTTTAACCGAATACGAGTTACCACAATACACCATCGCGCATGTATCTATATCTATACTTATTCCTAAAAAGAGTAGGCAGAGCACACAAATTTTACGCTTCGGGACCACTTTAAGCAATTTTAGGTTTGAGATTAAATAAAAATAACGAGACAAACCTGTTAAAATGAGAAAATCTTACAAATAAAGCAAAAATACTCGTACATAAGTGTCACCGTTTTGGATTAATTCGCTACTTTCTGCTTGCATTCACGGTCATGCCGGAGTATTACAAACCCACTAGACTTATCTCTCTTTTTCTTGGGCAGAGGTGAACTAAATAATATAGGTAATTTAATACTTACTTACTCTGCCTGAGTGTACATTTAAATTCCAAATTAAAAAGGATCCCTTTTCCTTTTTACAATCGGAATTAAATAGCTTACAAATTTTAAATTAATTTAGGAGCATTATGAAGTCACATTTCACGACTTAAGTATGTAAAAATCGTACAATCTGCCGTAATTAGGAGAAATTTTATTCTAGGAGTATCTTTCAAAGCTTTAAAGTCTACAATTTATTTTCCTACACAAATCAACTACCAAACCGTTTGCCAGGCAACGCATTCCACGGCGCTTCATCTTCTACCACAAGTCCCCCGCGCACCGCGGCCGCCGGGTCCTCAGCATGGCTTTCGGCTTCGACCGTGAGGAAGACGTGTACCAGTTCTCAGCAGCAGTGCCTTACTCCTACTCGCGCCTGCAGAAGTACTTGGCTGTTTGGGAGAAGCGGGCGCAGTCGTTCGCTACTAGGGAATCCATTGCGCAGACTACGGTGAGTATCGGTTCCTTGGTACCAATATTATAAAGCTGAAGAGTTTGTTTGTTTGAATGCGCTAATTTCAGGAACTAGTAATTACAATTAAAAAAATCTTATTGTGTTGGATAGACCATTTACCGAGGAAGGCTTTAGGTTAGGTACACAATATCACTCTCTGCAACCAATAGGAGCGAAGAAACATTGGAGAACGTGGAAAAGACTATTCCACGCGGACGAAGTCGTGGGCACAGCCAGTTCAGAAATAAAACACATCCCCACTGTCGTAACTAGGGCGGTGCCAGATGTGCCGAGTCACTAGGCGTAGGCGCAGACCCTGGGTGATGCAGAAATGACCAGACCAGTATCTTCAAGGGCGCCGTTTTGAAAGCTCACACCGGGCGCATAAAAGGCTAATTACGGCACTACTGTAACTCTATGAATCATGAAGAAGACAGATTATTTGGATTCTATTCGTTTCGTGGCAGTATGATGGCGTCAGGTTTACAATGGGCAATCATAGTTGTCTGGATAGTTTTAATACGATATTTAGGCGAACCCTTTTATTGCAGTTATGGTAAACTTCAGAAGGTATAACTAAGCCACGTTACATTACAACTAAGGATTTATTAAAATAATTTAATACTTATGTTCCGTGTGGTGTCGGGTTTAGAATAACACCTCTCCATTTCTTCCGTGGATGTCGTAAGAGGCTACTAAATATACATACTTTAGGCGACAGGCTAGCAACCGGTTACTATATTTACCAGCCATCTTGAAACCTAAAAAATATATGCTAGCAAAACGCTATAAATCTATGTAAATGCTGTAACAGCGTTTTCTCAATCGTTTGATATACGAGGTGTTAGATGTTATACCTAGGTACTTCTTTCATCTCTATTTAGGTAAATCTATTTGAGAATACAGGCGTGATGTTTATGTATGTAATGTATGTTGTGATTAATTCTATGGTTTCTTTAATTTAGCAAAAGCGCAAAGTAGACCTCATCACTATTGGGGATCTGTTCCAAGACCGGGAGACGCGCGAGGAGCAGCTGGCGAAGGGCAAGCCGGGCGCCAAGAAGCGCGTCGTCCTCATCATGGCGAGAACGCATGGTGGGGAGCCCCCCGCCTCTTTTATATGTCAAGGTAAAAAATATGTATACAAATCTGTACCAATATTATAAAGCTGGAGATTGTTTGTTTGAACGCGCTAATCTCAGGAACTACTGGTTCGAATTGAAAATTATTTTTGTGTTGCATAGGGCATAGACCATTTATCGAGGAAGGCTTTAGGCTATATAACATCACGCTGTGACTAATAGGAGCGAAGAAATATGGGAAAATGTGGAAAAAAAAAACGGGGGAAATTAGTCACCATTCCACGCGGACGGAGTCGCGCGCACAGCGAGTCACTTGATAAAAGTAGGTATCTACGCCTATTGCTATAAGTCAAATAGTATGTATGTACAATGTAGTAGGCATTCATAATAAGGTATTTATACCTAATGTCACGCATGACGGCACTACTTAAATTACTCGTAACTGTACGCGTTGCAATCTCATTATTTATTTACGACTCATGATATGACAGTAAAATAATTAGAAATCAAGTGAAATTGAAATCGTTATTCTTTAATAGCCTAATAAAATTATGCAGTTGATTAATACAAGTTTTGCATGCTTCTAGGATTCTTGGATTATCTGCTGACATCATCGGAAAAGGCTCTTGCATTGCGAAACGGCGTTGTTATTCAGGTATTTTAGTCATTACCTATGTGGATTTTAGTAACATTTTAAACAACAATAAAATTAGTTTCAGTTTTTAGTTCCTAATTACTATAAATTTCATATCAAAGCGAAAGAGAGAGAGAGAGAGAGAGAGAGGATTTTATTTGCAATCAATTTTTTTATAAATTATGGAAAAATAACCCTAACATCGAGGAAAAATCATTGTTATAATTTATTCTGAAAAGTTTAGCTCGTGAAGCAGTTATAGGTACACCTTTAGGTACGCGGACGAAGTAGGGAGAAAAATCTAGCAAGTTTTTATTTTTACATGAACCAGGTATCTAGAAGTACGACACTTAACTGTTACCACTGTCTGTGGTGTCACGTTCAGAATGGCATCTCTCCATATCTTCCGTAGATGTATGTGGTGAGTGATGAGAGGCGACTAAGGATATATAGGATGGGTTTAGGTACGTACCTACATGTCAAAAGTACCTCGTAACTTAAGACCTAAAAAATATTGCAGAAGCGCAATGTGAAATAAACTGTGGATTATCATCCTGAAACTAGGTAAGACTACTTTTTAAACACCGAGGAAATCATCGCTACACCTCCCAAGAAATTCGATTTTTCTGGACGAAGGTAGCTAGTAAAAATATTCATAAACCGTTCATCGGCTCTTATTCAGGTGGTTCCGATGCTGAACCCTGACGGGGTGTTCCTGGGCAACCAGCGCTCGGACCTGCTCGGCGCCGACCTCAACCGCAGCTGGGTGCGGGCCACCACGTTCGCGCACCCGGCCGCCGTCGCGGTCAACGACCTCGTCTCCAAGCTCGTGGCTGAGAAGGTGCCTAGAGAAGTACCTTTGTGACACTAGGTAGAACCGCAAAACAATGATATTTATTTATTTATTTATTTATTTATTTATTTATTGTAAAAATGTTTACATGACATTACAGTTTTCACTAATGCGTCACGAAACTTAGACTAATTATTATTATTTAAAACAATAACAATCGAAACACAAATTAATGAAATATAAGAATGAAACATATAAAAATATAAAAATATTCAGGGATTTTTAAAAAACGGATATGCAGAAGTCTATCAAGTGTATGTATAAATTTCACTTTTGATAGTTACCTAGGCTCGGTGACCGCCCTAGAGATGCGCTATGGACGTATCATAGAGATGGCATACGCCACGGGCGTAGCCAGGATTTAGATTCGGGGGGGGTTTGATGAAAAAAAAATCGGCCAAGTGTGAGTCGGACACAAAAAATCACGATTGTTGTATGGGAGCCTGAACTTTTCGGGGGGGGGTTTGAACCCCCAAAACCCCCCCCTAGCTACACCCATGGCATACGCACATAAAACTATCGTGGTAGTGGCACTTCTATCTAGTTGTTTAATTAGAACCCTACATTGTACTTTTGCCGCGCCCATCCAACTATTTTTTAATAAAGAATGTTGCGGCATTTTCCATGCGAACGTATAAAATGAGGTATTTACCGAAGGAAAGTTCAACTGTGAAAAAAGTAGACGTGTGTTTTTTGTTTTCCAATCACAAACTGCATTCATTTGTTTTTCAGACGTTGCAACTGGATTTTATAATAGACTTACACGCGGACATAAGTTTCGAAGGCGTTTTTGTCCGAGGCAACTCGTACGACGATGTTTACAGGTAATTTTAATTTTTTAACACATTCATTGCCGCTGACGCCGATGAGAGTCCAAAATCTATGGAGTATAAGATGGTCGCAATTGAAATGGTTTTGTCTGGTGCAATCAGTAGATAATTACATATATTCTCACGCCTGTATTCCCAAGAGGGGTAGGCAGAGCACATGAATTCAAAAATCCAGAGCCGCGTTTAGCAATTTCAGGGTAACCAGGTGGTTAAAAGTGATATTGCAGTGACAGGTTGCTAGCCCATCGCCCACAATACACTAACCCTTTCCCAGAGTCGACTCTTACGACACCCACGGGAAGAAAGGGGGAGGTGCTATTCTAACCCCCGGCACCACACGGGTAAATAATTAACTAAGTACCTTTTTTAGACATTAAACCTTGAGACTCACTATAGTGAATAAACGGATACACCCACGTCTTTATATCGAGACAAAAATCGAGTTAAAGTTCACTCCAATCGTAACATGCATGACCAATTTGTGCCTTTGGCCTTGATTCTAAGAAGTCTCTTTCTATGGTCTTAACTTAATCCCGACGAATTTTTAATAATTTAAATTGATACTCTACAGGTTCGAGCGCCACGCCGTGCTCCCAAAGTTCCTCTCCTCCCGCGTTGAAGCGTGGCGCGCTGAAGCGTGTCTGTACAACGCGGATCCCCTCGCGTCGGGGGCGGCGCGCCGAGCGCTGCCAGAGGGCGCCATTGACGCGTACACCTTGCTCGCGTCGCTGGGCGGACGCCGGCTTGGCCCCAAAGGACCGTATATACACTATACGGAGGACGCTTGTATCCTTGTGACAAAGGGTTCGATTCGAAACCATCGGGTTCCTGGCAGACTACCCTGTATTTCATCAAAATAAATTACCGAGGGATTACTGTTTAGTTCTAGCTATCGACATTACGAACTATACATATTCTTTTTAAGGTTAGCTAAGCAGAGTATTTTTAACCCTGGGTAGCAACACCAGGAGGGTTGTGAATTGTGAAACCTCCACCAAGGGGTCTCGGGGGTTTCAAACTTGAGTAAAAAAAAAACGTATAAAAATTAAGAAAGATGTTGGCCAAAATACACTGTTCGTGAACCATTCGTAATGCTTGAAGATAAGGGGGGACTGCGTTTTTATACCTTTTAAGGAGGTTATATTTATATTAAAGCCGGCTAAGCCGATAATCGGAATAATCAAGTTACCAAGCCCGATCATGATAATTATGCGTCTCATATTGCGACAGTTTCCGCCGCGACCGGCACTTAGGTAAACCGCACCGCCGACAGCTGGATACGGTCAAATGAACGATTAAACTGTATTACTAAACAGGTACTATTACGGCGTCGGAGACCGGACGCTATTGAAACTGATAAGTATTCAATCAAGCCCTTGGATTCCAATGTTGATAAAAAATCCAAACTAGCTCTAATACACAGAAAGCTTTAAAAACATTTTTTTAAATATAGTGACGTTTCTTGAAGTAGGGAAAAAATGTGAAAATTATTGTTTACCACGCTAAATGTGATACCTGTAACGCCATCTAGCGTCGACTAGATGAACTATAAAATGTAGAAATTAAAGACTGCTTTAAATACATTCAGGTCACTTTAGACATGCTATCTATTTTAAAATAATTGATTTACTATGTAGAAAATAGAATACACGCATATTAATCGTTAAATTTGAAAGTATGGAACCAACTGAAATGGCAAATTTCGTACCACTAGCGCCATCTAGTTAATCATAAGCACAACTCATGGATGACCTTAGCAAATCAACAGACGCAAAGATAGGCAGATCCATTGTGAAGGCTCTTTGCGACTACTATCGCCATATTGGGGTGATCCCACCTCGTCAGGGGGCTCCGTCGAAGAAGAAGGATGCGCGCGGACGCAGGCGGCGCCGGCGCCCCACCGAGCGAGAAAGGCCAGTCTACCATGCTTGGGCACACTAACACAAACTACCGCACATACATACTAAAGTGTAGGTTAAGCCACGCACTAATATTGTGAACTTTTATGGCACAGAGTTACTGGGACCGCGCGACGTATTCCACTACACCTGCAAGTACCTACAGTTACGACTTACAACGCACTGATGGTTAGAAACCGGGCACATGGCGTTTGCACAAACTAATTACACGTTTGGGAGGTATTTAAAGTGTCACGTTTTCTTTGTTTGAAACAGACACAGGTTTAATTAGGGGCAATTAGATTAATTCACAGCACGTTGGCAGCAAAGAAGCTACGGAGATAGTTTTTACCATCGTCGAGTTAAGTAAGTATCTAAGAAAGTCTCATTAAGTGCTGGTTGAGTAAATACTTAATTTTCTTTGAATACCGAACGAATTCATTGCTCAAAGTTACAAGTAAACAATAATTCAACTACTTTGTTAATTAACTGATGTTAGCTTGTCAATAAAAATTATAATTTTGCGAAATAAAGGTGAGTTCTACAATATTGCACACTGCACTCAGACTTTTTTAACGAAAACAATTGTACACATTAGATTGTGGCAGGATTACAAGTGGAAAAGATGCGAACTTTACTGGATATCATTACGTAACACTATCTTTGTTGGCGATCGATTCGAATATAATGGAAGACCTAATAGAATATGCTGCGTAGGTCCCCATCGTCGTCCCCCGAGCGGCGCGTGCTGGCGGCGCGCGTGCTGTCGCCGCCGCTGCCCCCCGCGTCGCCGGCGCCGCCGCGGGCGCTGCCCCCGCGAACAGCGCGTGCCCTGCGCCGCGCCCCTCCGCGCGCGGACCCGGACTTGCACCCGCTACTGCCTCTTATTACAGGTCGAAACTAATAGGGAATAATGAACTAAAACATCGTTTCTTAACCTCAGGTCGCGACCCTAATTTGGGTCGCGGGCCCCGCTGGACTTTGAAAAACAAATCGCAATCTCTGCATTTCATTTGTTTTTAATGTTTGATTGGGTCGCGGGCTTCTAATATTTTTGAATTTTGGGTCGCCAGGCAAAAAGGTTAAGAACCACTGAACTAAAATCTACCTTCAAATTTGTTACATACAAATATTTTACGTCAAAAAGTTGACGTTTGGGAAGGCGTGGTGTCCTCGTTTAATTTCTACTCTATTTCGTTACACTGTGTTAAGAACTGAAAAGAGGAATGGAAATGGTAACAACTTATCTGGTACAGATCGCATTTGATTGAACCATAAACCAACTTGAAATTAATTGTAAAAATGTGTGGGGTGCGATAGTGGCGCCCTCATTAAATTCCCTTTACATATTAGTGTTGCGACGTTCCTTTGAAATATTTTACGTGTATACTATTAGCATAAATGCATATTAAAGTGAAATTACCAAAAAATTCGACATTGAAACTTATCCGTAAATTATCGTGTCACGTGCAAAACAAAAGAACTAAGTCTAGTTTTCATAAACATGACAACAGATGGCGTTAGGAACGCAGTTTGTACAGGCATGAGCAAGTTAGATGGCATGATTTTAAAGAGAGTACGTTCGCGCAGCGCTTTTTCCAGGTATTAACGATGCGCGAATTTAGTTTCTCTCTTTAATATTGTGCCGTCTAACTTGCCGGTGACTGACATAGTCTTATAGTACAGTATATTTTCGAAGTAACCAGAATGTTCCCTTCAAGGCAACAGTAAAGCCAAAGCCATAGAAATACTTGGAAACTTCAATTGTTATGCCCATTCGACTGGAAAACGTGACGATCAAAAATGTCGGTCGTAACATCTGGGAAGCGTGGCTATTCTGTGAAGCCACTAAAACGCGAGTTTACAAAGTGATTTTTTTTTATTGTACTAAATTTCACCATGTTTATTGTAACCTTTTATTGCCTGTCAAGGTTGGCTTTAAGAAATCTCAAGTATGCCTTTGTACTTTACCATTTTGCTTGTATTTTTTTAACAACGAAGTGTTTGTTTTGCTTACTTAGTCCTCGGCACTTGGTAATAAAACGATGGGCAAACTTACCCCCTGAAAATCTTGCCAAGTTAGACTCCGAGGACTGTAAAGGGCTTGTTCTTGCAGGCACAGCAGTCCGTACCCCGCGGCTATCGGTGGTGAACCTCAGCGCGATAGTCCGGGCGCCGCCGACGGCCCCGCGCGCGCGCCCGCGCCTCGCCCGCGCGCCGCGCCCGGCGCACCCGCGGTTCACCAGCGACGAATACGACACTCACGACACAGACTCCTAAAGCTCGGATTAGGCTGGCATTTTAGTCGATCTGCGACAGGGACGTAGCTACCGCCGTATCTGCCGTATCAATTATACGGGGCCCCCGAGCCACGGGGGCCCCCAAAGTGTCAAGGAAAAAATATATATATATTGTTTCCTCTGTCAAAAATCTTCTCAAGTAAAGGGCCCCCAATTTTTTTACGGGGCCCCGCCAATGCACGCTACGCCACTGATCTGCGAGTAATTTAGCAACTAAACTTGTCAGAACTTTGTTCATTGTTCAAATGCATTAGACTAAAATATTAGCCTAGTCCGAACTAGCCTTAAGGGCGATTATTTGAGCGTTTCAGTCTCATTCATCTGGCTACATTAAACTACATTTTATACGATCTGCTGCAGATTTTTGATGTCGTTTTCGACTATTTGCATTCTTGTTTCTTAAATAGTTTCGGCATTGTGCGTGGCAAGATTATAAGTAGTGGATGTCAGTTGAGCGCACCGCTTTTACAACTTAAAACCGTGTCAAGTTAGATTTCGGGGACTGTAAGTAAATTGCATCGGAATATACTTCCGTGTTAGCAGAAGTGTCCAGATGAATGAGACTGCCGAAACGCTCGAATAAATGCCTTAACACATTCACGACCACGCCTAAAATCAAAACATCTGCGCGGAACCGAGTAGTCTATTGCTAGTACAAAATGAACCCGGCTACCGGGTTCTCGGTATCTCGTGAATGTTTTGAAGAACCCGGGAGCCGGGTCCTTGGTTCTGAATGTGTTAAGGCCAGTACTGGTGCCCGAAAATACTCAACGTGACATAGGGGTACTTCTACCTTGAAAACGCACGAACGAGTCGCTCGCGTGATAAACTACAATACTGACTATACTCCGTTTTTTTTGGGTTGAGAAATTTAACGGTCACAATTTGAAATTATCTCTGGAATTCATTAGTAAAACTGGAAATGATTTATGCAAATACACTTGACATTGTTTGTTATAATGTTCTTAAATCAAACATCATCATAATTTGCGCCGATATCTTGGGATTACTCAAAAATGTGTAAGGATTTGACAGTTAAATTTCTCAACCCAAAAAAAACGGAGTATATACGATTCACAGATATAAGGACACGACTGTAGTCACTGTTAGCACTGGTCGTCTACCCCGTGTGCGACTACACTGTCTACACTCGCGCGATGCCTTGTTAACAAAAACATTTATGTATAAATTAATATGTACAGTGTCGATGTAGATAAGATTGGCAAATTGTCCATATCGAGGTTTAGCTGGCTGCCAAAGAGTAGTGCCGTAGCCAAAATCGGCGTGATGTTATTTTGTAGAACTGGAAAAATATCGATAGAGAGAATACAAAATCGAATGAATTTGAAGTTGTTACGGCAAAAACCTCCAAGTGACTTAACTGGATTGAAAAAACAAATGTTTGCAAATTTCAAGCCAAACTTACACAACTGTCGCCCGTGAGACCGGCAAAATCCCTATTTTTCTTATTTATCTTAGGGCCGGCTTGTTTTAACTCGTTGCTAACGGAGCGCAATAATTTAATTAAGAACGAAATTTTTAAAAGACTCATTTCAATGCACTATTAACAATCTAATGCAAATTAAGATTTTTCTGCACAAAGCATGTCCAGTTTAATCATCCCCGAGAAGGTCAAGGCTATTCCATGTACACGTAGCGCTAAGACGCTAGACGTGACATTGTGTAGGTAATGTTCAATATTTTCTGTATTCTGTTCTTTGGCCGACTAATCAAGAAAAAATGTTTGGGGACTATGACCAATTTGACGACAATTTAATGAGTTACGTAGTATAAGAGTTAATAAAATACTAATTGTATAATGTAAACTTATTCACTTTATTCGTCTTCTAGCACCTTTCGTCTACCTACAGTATCATGCAAGGAACCATTTGTGCCTTATACGTACAGCGTATTGCCCCTTTCTCCAGTTTGTATACCAATAAACCAATAAAACAAGCACTTATTTTTCAATTAAATGTATAATGTCCAAGCGTCTCGTATTTACAAACACTAACATCTAACTAATCGTTCAGTCATCGCTTTCGTAGAACATAAGTTATTGAACACTATTACAAATATCACTACAAATCCTTCAATCATAACAGCAAAAGAAAAACGAACTGAGTATCGTCGCCGAGATTAATTCTCTGAACATCATTATTAATCAATCATATAAGATAAATTTTGGTTTAGACGTAAACAAGTCTATATCACCTACGCAAACTAGGAGTTAATAGGAGCATCACGAGAATAATACGTCCGTAGAGGCGGCGAGCGGCGCTCGCGGTCGGCGCTCGCGGGCGCGGGCCGCTGCCCTAATAAATATCTTTGGCATGAACCGAACAGCTCGCAGACAATTCACACACTAACAACCGATCAGTTATTGCTTGTCAAGTGAGTCGGTCAGTTCGCTCGCACGGGCGCGGGGCCGGGGGCGGCGGCGGCCGTCATTCGCAGCCCTCGGGCTCCGCGTCGGCGGCCGCGCCCGCGCCCGCGGCCGCCGCCGCGCTGGTCCCGCGCAGCAGCTCCTCGTCCTCGGCCGAGCGCACCTTGCGGAACTCGTACACCAGCGGGAAGATGCGCTCCACGGCCGACTGCACGTCGCACACGCTGCGGGCTGCGCACACAAATTATACTTTAACACCGACAAATAACTCAAAAAAACCCTAACTGTTTAGTTACAAACGTAGCCAAGGAAATTGGCTTTTGGATATCACGTTTAACCATCTGGTTACCCTGAAATTGCTAAACGTGGCACTGGATTTTTGAATTCATGTGCTCTGCCTACCCCTCTTGGGAATACAGGCGTGAGAATATGTATGTATGTATGTATGTATGTATATAAAAAACGCATTAAAATAGGTCCCTCCACAACCACATGAACTACGACACATACACACAAAAAGACATGAGTCCCGGTTGAAAAACAATAGGATTAAGATTTTTGATACGCTACGTCAGTTGGCCGATAGTTTGGAGCGTCTCTTTCTTTCATTCAGTAGGAATGTGAGAGAAAGGGCCCCACTGAATTATCAGTCAACTTGAAATCAGTTGGTGGTGTCCCAATTTAGTTTACATATCAGCTATTCAAACTCACTAATGGCTGTTTGCAATATTTAATCATCCAGCTATAATATAATGCAAAATGAGAGATATCAGAAGACAAATTGAGTCCTGTGAATAAATCGAATCGAAAAGTTACAGAACAAGTTGAACAGTAAGACAATTTATTACTCCCTTCATGAATGGAAGTACATATATTTAAAACACTAGGTATATAAACATCACGCCTCAGTATGCCGAAAGGGGGTTGACGGAGCACCACATGTTACACAGACAAAATCTTTGGCTATTTCAGAATTTTTACACTTCACCATTTAATTATAAAAAAACTCAATTTCACGATTAAATTGTAAAGCGCGAGGACCTTTATTTGCAAAGTGTATATTTAAATAAAATAAACATGTCAAGATTGGTAACATCATCGTTTTAAGTACCTCAACAAACAAGGTCCAAATCGCCGTTCAGCCGAAACTAAAACGTAATTTGCCTCTTTAATAATATTCAAGTCAAACATCTTATTTTTGTTTGCATCACTAACTTGCTGACTGAATATTAGTCATACGAGAGCATGCCCAGCCAAGCTCAGAGAAAAAAGGAACTGGCGACGACGGAGCACCCGTGTTTATTTACATGAATTATTTCAAGCTACTTTAGACACTTACTACTTACTTTTTCCCCTGCGTGGTGTCGGGGATAGAATAACACCTGTCCATTTCTTCCGTGGATGTCGTAAGAGCCGACTAAGGAAAATAAGTTTAGGTATGGTTTAAGCGACAGGCTAGCAACCTGTCACTATTATACCTCCTCCACCTGTTATCAAATCTAAAATTATGCTTCTTCTGGCTGTGAAGCGTGAAATAGTCATGCCTCCTACCCCGCTCTGCCTACCCCGTTTGGGAACATAGGCGTGATTGTATGTATGTACGTATGTGTACTTTGGACACCTTTATAAATGAAGCTAACTTCCAGAAACAGTTTACAGTATGCAAAATTTAAAAAACAGGAATTTTTGACTGACTTGTAGATCAACTACAGTCAAGATAAGCCAACTCATGAGCATGTTAATTTTTGTCCCATAGCCCATTGGTAGCATATTATCAGGTTTTAATTTCAGAGGTAAGTATTATAGTGGCAGGATGCTAATTTGTCGCCTAGAGCACACTTAAACCCATTTATTCTGCCTGATTATTTATCTTAGTGGCTACAACATTATTGTCCTGGTTTTGACAATATATCTGAGTTTTCTGTCTACCAAATTTGGTAAAGTTTTGGACGCATTGTATGAAAAATAGAGGTACTTAATAAAGACAATGAGCACCCATTAAACATAATACCTACATAATTTATGTATGAAAAGTAATGATACCCCACAAAATTATAAATGTGAAATAACTGCTAAGTTCAATATACCGAATATGTAACATTATAAGAAATATACTTAGGAAGAATATCTGAATAAAGAAATAACAAATCAATAACTACCAAATCTATACTAGCTAATATAATAAAGCTGAAGAGTTTTACACATAAAACTACCGTGAGACTCACTCATAGTGAAAAATAACGAATTACTCACGTTGTTTATACCGAGATTAGCTCGACATGTTTCGAGCTAATCTCGGTATAAACAACGTGAGTAATTCGTTATTTTTCACTATGAGCTGAAGAGTTTGTTTGCTTGTTTGTTTGAATTGTGTGTTGGATAGCCCATTTATCGAGGAAGGCTTTAGTTTCGGCTATATAACATCACGCTGCGACCAATAGGGGCGAAGAAACGCAGTAAAATGTGAGAAAATTATCCAAAGATTAATTTTAAACATAAAAAACATGTCAAGCTACTCTTGGTATAAAATCGTGAGTAGATTCGTTATTTTACCAAAAACTTTAATTTCTTAACATATGGTGTTATTTCTGTTTTACATTGTACTAATTATACTAATCATAGTATTATTTATAAAATCCTATAAAACCATCACCCTCATTAAGTTCTCGAAGTTTCGACGCTGAGAACGCGAGGTCTAGGTAATTACCAACCTATTTTAAGGATGTCTGAATATCGCGCAGAAACTCGCAAATTGGTTTATCATTATCAGTGATCGGATCTATAGTAGATTTGTTTAGGTAGTTAAAACAATGTAAACAATCTTGACATGTCTTTTTATTGAAATACACAGTCTAAAAATGAAAATCGTTACACTATACAATTAAATGATTTTTTCATACCTAAATTGTAAAATGTAAAGATTTTGATTTATAATTTAAATAAAATGATACGTCAACATTGTTTATATTGTTTTAACTACCTAAACAAATCTACTATAGGATGCAATTTGGGGTGAACAACCTCAAACATTATGCATATTGTGGATGTGCCTCGGGATTCCCGGGATTTTGGATAGTGGGCTATTGCAAATAATAAGTTTTTGGAGGATTACACTAAATAAACAAAATGAAAATGTTTGCTATAAGGTCATTTATTTGACATGTACGTACATTATGTATGTACTTTAAAAACACATTTCGTAACTCCTATCAACAGAAATCTTTTGTATACATAAACGAGTTACTACTATCTGAAATAAGTGAAACAAACAAGAATATATTAGATACAATTTTGTAGTAATAATAGAATAACAAAAAAAGTCGCGGGGTTGTAAGTCATATCCATCTTAATATTATGGACTCAAATCCCGGGAAATTGCATAGTAGATCCGATCACTGATCATTATTAACCTTTAACTGTGGACGTTCTTTTTTTGTCACACTACCATGGACGTGCGGCCTCACAGACCGCTGTATTTCATGGAAAAAATATTTATTAGATGCTCGTATTTTTAATAGTTTATTGTTATTATTATCAACTAGAGGTCTCAATCTTACATATTTGACATGTATTTAACCGAAACTTATTTAATTTTTTATGAATTTTGACAATTTATCATTTGAGGGCACTTTAAGACTGAATTTTACATGAGACCACTTAAAGGAAGAAAAAAAAATAATTTTAAAGTATTTTGAACAATCATCTAAAATATCTTTAAATCTAAGGTTTAAGGAACATAAAAACCAAAAATTTAACTTCTAAAAAAAAAACAAAAATAAACTGACAATGGTCCAATATTGGTAACATTACTGGCAGTCTTTGCATAAGGGCTTGGAACAATGTTCAGATTCAGAACTGGAATTTCTTTCACAAGTAGGGTTCCCTACAAAACTGGGAGCTTCTACAACTTCCCCTTGGTCACTTTCATAATTTTGTATGTGATCCTCTTCAGATTAAACAGTCAACAACCTTACCTTCAACATCGGATTGGTCCAACTTCAAAAGTAGTTCGTTTACATCAATTTCGAAAGTAGGATCATCGACTCGCAATTATATTGCTTGGCCTCTGTTGCAGTGGCGACTTTTGTGGTCGTTTGGATCTTGTTAGTATTTAATGTATTATTTTCTGACATTTTGAACCAACCTAATCTCAAACAAACACAGTATTGCTAAGAAATAAAATGTATTGCAAATATGGACCCGACGTCTCACAGACCGCGATAAAAGTTTAAGGTGAAATTACTCTTCCGATTTGCAGCCATTGACGCAATATCCTGCTTCAACAGTCGTTTCGTTACTAAAACCGAAGCTACTGAGCGAGTCAGTAGTGAGGGGGGCGGGGAAGTATGTGAACATGAAAATTAAAAACTGCGAGCGGTCTATCAGACCGCGTGTCCATAGTTAAAGGTTAATAAAATCCCATGCATGTTTAAAATGCCCGAAAGTGCAAGTCAAGTTTACTATATATAATATGTATGTATAATTGTATGATTGTATGGAAAGAAAATAAAGGGGAGGCTTTTGCCCAGCAGTGGGACACTACAAGCTATATGTAAAAAAATATATTGTAAAATAGGTTATGCTGTAGGAAATAGGTAAGGTATACATATACTTTAGGCGACAGGCTAGCAACCTATCACCAATTATACCTGCCAACTCAAAAACTAAAAAAAAATGCTAGAAGTGGCCAAGAAACATGAAATAGTCATGATTTTGTCCATGTAGCGTTTCGTGTGCTCTGCCTACCCCATCTGGGAATACAGGCGTGACATATGTATGTACAATTGTAATGTGTAAAAAACTGTAACAAGTTTGTTGTGATGAACTTAGGGCCTACCTGTAATTGTGACTCCTCCCGTGGAAAATATTTTGAGAGTTGCTTTAGGATTGTACAATTTATATGTTACGCCTGGGTGGAGCTCTGGTTCATAGCTGAAATAAAGAGAAATAAAAATGCTTATTTTTTTAATTTTAATAAGAAGAGAAAGGTACAAGTAATTATTTAGAGTATGTAGTTTTTTGACAAATTGATAATAATAGCTGATATGTTGTTCCACAATAATTTATTTGCGTGATTACCTAAATGTAGGTAAATGAACTCTTCTCACTATTTGTTTAACGTTATACATATCTTAAAACATAAAGTCCAATGTCACAATGTCATTGTCCCCTGTGATTACCTTCTAATCTTTTTTGAATGCAATGAAATGAATTTCAACAAACTTGTCAGTTATTCTCAGCCACACGTTGCAAACAAGTACCTTTTAAGTTCTCTTTAAAAGTAAAAATAATGTGTTAGATAAAAATAGTTCGCACTCTGCTTGTTCGCTTTCCAAGAGATGTGAAAAAAAAAGTGAAATTATGATAAAGGTCAATACTCACTCTGCCTCTCTATATTTGTTGGAGAATGCCGTGATACGTATTCCGAAGGGCATTCGACAGGTTCCTAGGACATTGACTACTCGAAAGTTCTGGAAGCGCACTTGAAAGCCGAGCTTCTGCAGAGCGCGCGCGTAGCGGCGGGCGGCGACGCGCGCCTGGTCCTCGCTCGTGGCGCCCGTGCACGTGATGCGGCCCGACGACCAGATCGACGCCGTGGTGTAGGGCCGCCGCAGCTTCATCGTCACCATTCCATTCTCGCGGCGGAACTCCACGTTAACACCGTTCAAGGCTATCTGTCTCAAGTTCAGGTGGCACTTAACACTAAAACTACACACGACATTGTTTATCATGATGTCTATTTCAGGCGTATCGTCTTCGTCAGCCGCGGCGCCGGCGGGCACGGGCGCGGGCGCGGGCGCCGGCGCCGGCTTGGGCTCGCAGTACTCGTGGTCGGGCACCATGTGGTTGGCTAGGCTGTGGCCGCCTTTGCTGAGCTCCTTAATGCCATTTTCTTGGATCAGCGTAGCCATGGCAACCACAGCTTGCTGAAAACGAAAATACAAGTTTTTAAGGCACTAAAGTTATTGCTATTGGTCACACCTTCTTTCTTTAATTACATTTCACATCAGGAGCAGGTATTGAAGCCACAAGTTGGTATTTGATTTGATTATGAAGCAGAGAATGATATCTTGTTCTAACACTTTACCAACTCCAGAGTGCAGTTGAAAAGAAGAATTGAGGTCAGGTTCAAAATAATAACATGAATGATTTTACTGATTAGCTTTGAACTTACTAAAACAGGAAATGAATCACTCAAATTTAATCAACCATTGATTAAAATACATAAAAAATGAGTGCAGTGCAAGTGTTAGCCGTTATCGGCAGCTTCCACTTCAGAATCGTAAAGAGAACTTTATTGAAAATGTTTGATTACATAACAATGGCCAATACCAAACACACATGAAACAATGAAAACAAGTTCCACTCAGCATGGTTTCGCATGTTTATTATGCAACATTTCGTATAATTCTCAATTTTCTCTACTTTAAATTTTATGAGCCATAGGATGTAAATTTTGGATAGTTTAGGAGGTACAGTATTTAGAAAGTGTCACAGTACATGGTGGGGCACTGAAGCCTTATGATGACTTCTTTGTATGGTTATCATTATTATCTTTGTTTACATGATGCAGCTTTTGTACAATATATTCAATTTTATTTTTTAATTTTAATTTATAGCAAAAAAAAAAAAACATTATTCTAGTCCACAAATAATTTTTTCTGTAATAAGCTTTGTAATTGAATTTAGTAATCTGGTTTATGATGGCATTTCTTCATACTTATACATAAGAAAGTGAAACTTTTGTATAAAGTCAATAATAAACTTTTTAAATTCATGATACAAAATTACTCATTGTAATAATTAGACAATTACTACAATTGCTATAAATTATTAGACAACTAATACCACACTAAAAAAAATGACACAGGCATCCCAACCTTACTCAACACAAAGGATCACCCAGTGGGTCTTATTTGTCCTTGTACAATTCAAATGTCATTGATTCTCAAACCACTTAACATTGACCAAGCCTCAGAGAACATAACAGCATCAAATTTCGCGATAATTCGATGGAGGGGTAACAATTAGGCCACTTCCCACGGCGTGGCACGGCGCGAGCGAGTCTACAACAGACAGATGACACTCGCACAGCTGACTGCCGGACGCCCCCGCCCCCCCACCTGCGCGCTGCACCCTCCCTGCATGCGCCCTGCTCCGGGATTGCATTTGCACATGTCAAAGATTCTGGGCAAAGCTACGCATTTGAAAAGACCTTAACGACAGGTTAAAGAGGTTTCTTCGCAGGCACGGTGGTCCTTGTAGAGTGCTAAAATATTTGGAATCTCGTAGTATTGAGCTTATTATTGTTCCCAATAGCCCGATTATACAAAAATAAGGCGAAACCAGCAGTTATTGACCCCGTAACGACCTGAACCACACGTGATTGGATTAGAGCACAAAGAGAAAAGGATTTACAAGGAGTCAGGCAGGACGATAATGTCATTCTACAATCACATTGACACCCTATTCAGTCTCGATAGCATCGAATTCATACAAAAACGGGTTTACTGGGGAAGTAGGTAGAATTGTTACAAAATAACACGAGAACTCGAAATAAAATGGGGCACACACGAATTGAACGTATTGAACTGGCGATGCTGTCTATGACAGGATCGGAGGTTGACTACATTTTCTACTTAATGTATAACATATATTAAAACAATAATTACCTGAGACAACTTGGTATATTTGTCACAATTATTTTTACACCAGCAACGAAGTAACACTTTTCATTGCAAATAGTCAAGGTAGAATGAAGACAGCTGGTAACAATAGGTCTTAGCACTATAACAGATATTTCAACTCACGAGTAAACACTAATTACGATATTATAGTTTACGAAAACTTCGATTTGATAATAAATGCAAAAATTAAAAACTTATGCACATCCTGCCTAGCACCGCCATGTTCCATCCAAGATCAGATCAGACAAGTGAATGAATGGATGGAAATGAATTTTGGATTTTTGAGTGAAGGATCCTTCGGGTCTATGGAATAAGAGTGAAATGAATGGATTGTCTATGTCCATTTTTTCTACTACCTGTTCTTTCTCTTTCTACTGATTCACTATTTCGTTTGCATTTGGACGAACATTCATCCAAAACGAAAAGATTTGAGTAAATTTTGCTGATTTTGTTTTTATTTTTCGTAATACGCAGTCTCTTAATGATGATTGTAATTTTACAAAATGCCGTGTCTGAATTTCATGTTAGTTTATCTCGTGTCGTGTTAACTAGGCTTAAGTTAAGTTGTTGCTTAATCTGTGCCACTATTCAGTCGCCATTGTGAACTTCATAATCTGCTGCTAACTTCATAATATTGTTCGATCATCGGTCAAGCGGTTGAATATTTCGTAATTAGACAATATTTTTAAAGATGTGCCAATAATTATTACAATTTAACGTTCGTATATTGTTAACAATTAATAAAAAGTACTAAAATCTATCGGAGATAATCGCATGCGTGCATATGCTTTGTTGTGAGAACCACCTTTATCTGCTGTCATTTTGAGCTATGCAACTAAATATTTCGACTTTTCGATAATGAAACATAAGTTAGCAGAGGAATAGTGCGTCTTTTATAAAACGAACAAGTGGCTGTCTTCGAAGCTCGTGTATTCGTCAGGGTTTGCGATGTGGCATCAGTGGGTGGTGTGATCCGGAGAATGTGCGGTGGCGTTTAGTGCGTGAAGACGTGAGAAAGGGTGTCAGTATGGAAGTAGTGC
The DNA here is from genome assembly GCA_005406045.1 of Adoxophyes honmai. Taxonomy (NCBI): domain Eukaryota; kingdom Metazoa; phylum Arthropoda; class Insecta; order Lepidoptera; family Tortricidae; genus Adoxophyes; species Adoxophyes honmai. Next base: position 268,792 of record BHDV01070732.1, on the reverse strand, counting down.
CTAAGGACGAGGAGCGCTTGCGGCGGCTCCGTTTGCTGGAGGAGCGGCTGTGCGACCCGCGGTCGGCCGGCAACGTGGACTCGCTGCTTGATACCGTCGCCGCACTCGTGTCCGACTGCGACCACCCTGCCATCCGTCGCATGAAGAACGTCGAGGCTTACACGACCAGATGTAAGTAGTGCCCACAACATTCTCACATTCAATTATTTATTTATCATTGTGTGTACAGCTAAGTGTTATCAGTTTGTTTGTTATAGATGCTATGACAATAAAACAATATCAACTCTGGAAAATCTTAAAACCATCTAACTTGTTGTCACTTGAAGTGTTTTGATAACACTTAATACATAAATTATCATTTGCTATATCCATTTTACATCGTTTTGTGACCTGTTTATGTTGTGACTAGTCATTTTACTTATTAATGCTTGTTCTTATAATAGGTGCATGTTAAACATGTGCTACAACAAATTTCGAGGTGAAATGTGATAGTAAATTATAAAGAATCACTATTTTCTTTTGTTGTAGATGAAGATTTTGCCTCTGAAATAGTAGATCTCCGTATGAAGGCAGCAGACTTTGACCTGATCAAAGTTATAGGTCGTGGAGCATTTGGTGAAGTACAACTAGTCAGACACAAGTCCACACGTCAGGTGTATGCCATGAAATTGCTGAGTAAGGTAGAAATGATCAAACGATCTGACTCTACATTCTTCTGGGAAGAGAGACATATAATGGCACATGCAAATTCTGAATGGATTCTCAAACTACATTTTGCCTTCCAAGATCCTAAATATCTTTATATGGTTATGGACTACATGCCTGGAGGTGATCTTGTCAGCCTCATGTCCAATTATGAAATACCTGAAAAATGGGCAAAATTTTATACTATGGAAATAGTGCTAGCGCTAAATGTAATTCATGGTATGGGGTTCGTTCACCGAGATGTCAAACCTGACAATATGCTGATTGACAAGTATGGGCACTTGAAGCTAGCTGACTTTGGCACTTGCATGAGGATGGGGCCCGATGGACTGGTGCGAGCAAGCAATGCTGTGGGCACTCCTGATTATATTTCACCTGAAGTTTTACAGTCCCAGAATGGTGAAGGAGTGTACGGCCGAGAGTGTGATTGGTGGGCTGTTGGTATATTTTTGTATGAAATGTTAATTGGTGATCCACCATTTTATGCTGAAAGTTTAGTAGGAACTTATGGAAAGATTATGGATCATAGGAACTCTTTACAGTTTCCTGATGATGTTGAAATATCTAAAGAAGCTAAATCTCTAATAAGAGGATTATTAACAGACAGGGTGAAAAGATTAGGCAAGAATAGTGTTGATGAAATCAAGCAGCATCCATTCTTTTACAATGATCAGTGGAGTTTTGATAATCTCAGGGACTCTGTGCCACCGGTGGTGCCAGAACTGTCCAGTGATGATGACACTAAAAATTTTGATGAAATTGATAAATCTGATGCTTTGGATGAATCTTTCCCAGTACCCAAGGCATTTGTGGGTAACCATTTACCTTTTGTTGGTTTCACTTATAATGGAGACTACCAGCTATGTTCTGGAAGGAGCTTCCATGCCGATGTTGTTGACACAATTTCAACTAATCACATTAACAATATGGGCTCTGAAGCTATCTTGCAGTTGGAGAAGCTTCTGGAGCGAGAAAGAGACGGGAGGCGCAATTTAGAAGATAGACAGGTTGTACTCTGTGCACAGTTGGAGGAGTTTTCTCAGAGAGAATCTAGGAATAAAAAAATTATAGCAGATACTGACAAAGAATTGGCGCTGTTACGCCATGATCTGAAGGAAATACAGAGGAAGGCCGAGGCGGAGGTCGAAACTAGGCGAAAGGCGGAAATGAACTACAGCGAAGCCAAACGACGTCTAGAGGAGGAGTCAAACAAGAGAGCGAAAGAGATGAGTCATCTCCAGTCTTACAATGACAAGATCAACGCTCTAGAGAAGCAGCTGACGGAGCTGCGCGAGAAGCACAAGCAGGAGGCGGAGGCGGCGGCCAAGGCGCGCAAGCAGGCGGCCGAGCTCACCGCCGCGCAGGCCGCCGCCGCCGCCGTCAGCGACAACACGGCCGCGCGGCTGCGCGCGCAGCGCGACTCGCTGGAGCGCGAGCGCGGCGCGCTGGCCGACGAGCTGGCCGCGGCCAAGGCGGCCCGCCAGCGCGCGGAGGCGGCCGTGGCCGAGGCGGGCGGCCGGCTGGGCGCCGCGCACGCCGAGCTGGAGCGCTCGGCCGCGCGCCTGCAGCAGGTGGCGGCCGACAACCGCCAGCTCACGGAGCGCGTGGCCGCGCTGGAGAAGGAGTGCGCCTCCCTCGCGCACGAGCGCGGCGCCGCGCACCACCTCTACCAGCAGGAGCTGCGCGCGCACCAGGACACGCAGCGCTCGCAGCTTCTCTCCAAGCAGGAGGCCAACCTCGAGCTCGTCAAAGGTGAGCCCTCGACCCTCCTGATCCTTGTCGATTCATGCTACCTGTCCTACTGGCCCCGGCTATATGCTATTGATCCCTGATCGACCAAAATGACTTTTCATTACTTCACTTTTTGCATGCTTCAGGAACATTGGAAACGATATTTACAGGTATTGTCCACATGCTAATTTCCTTTATGGGTGAATCAACTTTTTCTTGCAGCTCATTGCCATGGTTGTTATGAATTATGTCCAGTCGGACCGATTGATTTCTGAGCCACCACAGAATGTTGTCACAATAATAAACATAGTAAAGATTTTCTTTGTCAAGTGATGTGATGTTTGTGTTTACTGTAAAATGGACCCATGGACATGTTAGGCATTTTTATGAATTAGTATGATAGTGTCATTCAGACAAAAACAACAGCAATCTACAACTCAAAAAGCTTATTCACCCTTATAATGCACATATTTACTCGAACTCTAGCCCTCAGTACAGATTTAGAACATCCCTGAGCCCTCCACAGTGGTAGTTTATAGGTGTGATGAGTCCGGGGTCTGACTTGGTTGGTTGCATAGCGCTGCAAGCGAAGCTGAACGAGGAGAAGGCGGGCCGCCAGCGCGCGGAGGCCGCGTGCCAGGAGAAGGACCGCCAGATGTCCATGCTCAACGTCGACTACCGCCAGATGCAGCAGCGCTTGCAGAAGCTGGAGGGCGAGCACCGCCAGGAGAGCGAAAAGGTAACCTATGTTCGCTCCTTTATTACTTTTAATTCAAGAAGATGGATACTTTACTTATGCCGGCTACACACGTACCGATTTATCGTAGCGATTTATCTGTGCAGACCGAACTGCGCAGTTTTATCGAACGTGTGTATGCACAATCGTAACGATAAATCGTAACGATTTGTAATACACACGTTCGATAAATCTGCGCAGTTCGGTCTGCACAGATAAATCGCTACGATAAATCGTTACGTATGTAGCCGGCATTACTGACCTGTATAATCAATTCATTGTACGGTCGGCCAAAAAAGTGGTCTACCACTTTTGACAAAAGTTTCAGTGAAATCAAAATTATCACAAGGTTGACATTGTCACTTTCATAATATTATGGCGAGGGGAAATCGACCTTGTTGTTTCGTGAGGTTTAAACGAATATCGATCTTGAGGGGGTAGACCAATTTTTGGTAGATAGTTAACATTTAAGTATTTGTAATTTTCTTAATTTCCTGAGCAATTTGCTTATTTTTTTTATTTCATATTAATCTTCTAACAATAAAAAATAACAAAAAGGAATTAGCGAAATCGGTAGAGCTATTCACACGACCGAAGCAAGAATAAAAAATTACAATTTAATTGTTTCCGTAATTACTTATCGGCTTACCAAATTTATAGTTAATTTGCAACTAGTATAGACTCGCGCGTGTCTACTCGTTGTGCTAAGCTGGCTGGTCCGTTGTTAGGATGGATGTTCTCGTGTACAACAGCGTGTGTCCTCAGGTGGTGGGGCTCCAGGCATCTTTGGAGCAGGAGCGCGCGGCTCGTATGGCGGCGGGCGGCGAGGCGGCGGCGGCTGAAGCGGCGGCGCGTGGTGCCGCGGCGGAACGCGACGCGCGGGCAAGGGACTTGAGTGCTGCCCGCGCGGCGCTGCATGACGCTAGCGAGAAGCTGGCCGCTGCAAGCGCTGAGCGGGACATGTACTACGCGAGGGTGAGTCGCTTACTCAATGTAGATTTTAACACTACCAGCGCCTGGGCAACAAGGTGGCGCCCAGCAACCCCCAACTAAGAGTGATATGATAAGTTACTAAGGGGTTCAGGGGTCCTTTTTACCAGACACTTAGTTGTAAAAAATCATCCTCTTTTGCGTCATTTCTCTAGTTGGGTGGACTTTTACATAATAATTAAACGAACCGTAGAGATAAATTGCCGCGGCTGCAATAGATTCTATGCGCATCTTTATCATTATCAAAGAGCCAATACAGAATGATCGGTGCACCATCATGTAAACGTCATTTTTTAACCGACTTCAAAAAAGGAGGTATTCAATTCGGCTGTATTTTTTTTTTTTTTTTTTTTTTT
>BHDV01070732.1:244198-263469 GCA_005406045.1 Adoxophyes honmai | reverse complement strand
CTTTAGTAAATATGTACATAAACAGAAGTTTCCTTTCAGGATAAAGCTAAATTGAAGTCGGTTTTTTTTTGTTTAAAATTATGTACTCATTATTTTGCCTCACGCGTTAGTCCAAAGTGTACAGCGGCCTTAAGAAGACGCGTGCCGTCGAACATCGTGTGCGGAGGCGTAATCCACACTAAATTCAATCTTACGGCGTTGCTTTAACCCAGAAGCGTTTTTACACGCGTTTGCTTAAAATGCAGCGCTGTTTGAACATACGGTCCTATGATATGATATGACCAAGTGAAATTAATGCGTGTCAACTGGTCGAAATTCACAGCTTGTCAATGAGTGACAGCCAAATGAGCTTTGCGGTTACTACTACTTTTGTGGGCTTCGTTACGTTTCTACGGAAATCTATAGGTTATTTGTAACTATTACCTCAGAGTATTAATTCTTAGTAACTACATGAATGAATAAAATTCAAGTAGAAACTTTTGTTGTCAAAATTTGTCTTGCGGTTTCTTAATACATATGTAGTATTTCCCTAGACGCATTTTGTCTCGATCTATGTTTGTATGGAACTGTAATTAAATTGATGCGTGAATTACATTTTACAACACTATTTTTTACACACATACAACACGCCAGTATTCACAAATGGGGTAGGCAGAGCACACGAAATGTTACATAAATATTTAAAGTTTTTTAGCCAAAACTAGGATAATTTCTAGGTTGCTAAACAACACTTTTTTATACATTTCAAAAGGTCCTAAACTAACAATCATACATACAAATAAAATGCAAGTTAATTAAAAGCTTGTATCAAAACAATCAATCGAGTCTATCTATGCATTCGTTAATCACTAACGTGCTCCAATTACTTTGTCGCGTGCCACTGGGTCGCGTTCCCGGGATATTGCAATCTATTTGATGAGGCGACAGGGCGATGTTACATTCCTGTAACATCTGATATAAACTGAAATAATAGAAATTAAAAGATAAAAGCTATATTTGTCGGAAACAGGAAATCATAAAATCATAATACATGACACAAAAAAGTCGAATGTCATGTATTTAAATTACCGGTTAATTTAATGTTTAATTACTGGTAAACATCTTGATTCATTTTTATACGATGTATAACGATCAAATGCTGTGTTGGACTGTTTGGTTCATCGTCTTCTTAGAAGAAGATAAGGACCTTACCTACACACTTGGCTGGTCTGTAAATATAAATATACAATGTTCGGCATTTAACATGGCAAGATCTTAAGTAGATAGTCGGAGTAAGTTCAGTCACCTCTTTTCCATGGATAAAGTTAACTTACCGCCATTACTTCCAAGTTAGATATTGGGAACTGTACTTACTCATTTTAAAGACTTGACATTGAAAGGTGTACTTTGCCAAAAAAAGGAACAAACGACGAAAAAACCATTCCTTATATAAACAACTAGCTTTTGCCCGCGATTCCGCTCGCGTTATATTCGAGATGATTTTTTTACACCCTTGGTTACATTATTGACGATTACCAAGGATCTCTATTTTTTTTTTCAAAATAAAACGTAGCCTATTACAATTCGGAAGAATGTAGCTTTCTAATAGTGTTTTTTTTTTTAATCTGCCCTGTACTTTTCGCTACTTTTCACTTTTGTCATTACCTGTGTTACTGCTCCTCTCTACTACTCAAAGGTTGGTTGGTAGAGATCCCTTTTTGGGATAAGTCCGCCTTTGTACTTCAAAATTTTTGTTTGTGACTTACACGCATTTCTTCTGTTTGTACATTAAAGAGTTTTTTACTTACTTACTTACTTACTTTTTGAGCCTATTCACTACAAACATACAAAAATACAAACAAACTAACAAACAAACAAACAAACAAATCTTTCCTCTTTATAATATTAGTGTAGATGATCTGTACATGCTGATAAAATAATAAAAAAGCAAACCAACCTAGGAACGACCATTTATTAATAACAGTGAACGATTCAATGAACTTAACTATGCTTTTAGTATCCTCATGTGAACTAATCATAATCTCATCACTCCAAAATAGACCGCAGTCGCGGCGTGACTAGCGGCGGTGACTCACGTCGACAACAAACACTTACAAACACACATTATACATACACCTTTTACCTTATACGCTATACCTGCGCCTGCAGCGCTCCGAAATAAATAAACATACGATTACGTAGGCCAGCGGTTTTTCTTCTGCTTAATGTCTTAGTCATGATAATGATGAGATTTGCGCTCGCAATAGAATTATAAGTATCCATTTTTCGCGGAACAATGTCGCGAGGCTTCTAGTCTTTCTGTTTAATTAGCGCTAGGTTTTACCATGTCGCGCGACATTCCGGAGCGACAGTGGCTGCGCCGTGTGGCCCAGGCGGTCTAGCCCGTAGCGCGACGCGCGGCAAGAGCGCGGTCTCGTTTAGGTAGATTCATGACTTGCCCGAATATGAATACGTAAGTATTCTGCGGTGGCCTTGATATTTATGACACAAACATTCCGTAGACAAACGTTCGAGTACAAATATAACGTGAAATTCTAAAATATGCATTATGACCCGCTTGGCGCCGGTGCCAGATTGTTGCTCTGGATTTCCGGGTTCGATTCTCTGTCGAATCTATTTATTTCGACAATATTCCAGATGTTGTTCAATACATTCTGCGACCTACTTTTACCGTTATTTTACCTCGTTTATTGTGGATTGGTAATGTTTCTGATTCATGGGCCATCATTTAATTTGCCTTGCCTTGTCATTTAATTCTTTAAATTATGAATAAACTGTCTTACAGAGCTCACATGCGAAATTTACTATTTGCATCTGAAAAGTTGTCATCACGTTACACTAGAACACAGGGCACAAAGTTCATAATAATTCTTATAGAAAAGGAATATTGTGTACTTGTTTGGTCGTTTCATATTACGAAAATACTTTCAGTCCTCATTCCGCTCGGAATTGAATACCTATAGGTGTTAAAACATGCGTCTCGTCTACAAAACACGTGGTAGCTGTTTGCATAAACTGACACAGACAATTATTGGTTCCGTCCGCCGATATGAACATAAATATTTTAATAAATGTCAAACAGTTGCCTACTGTGTTATGAAGAGTCGCTTCGAATTGGTGTTCTTTTGAAATTAGGCAATCTACATAAGATCAAGTTACAGCCAATTTATTGTTAATTGTTTTGTTCACTCGCCGATAACAGAGCTGCGGACCGCGGCCTTACACATCTACAAGATGTAGGTACCTACTCGTGTTCATACGAAAACGTAGGCGTGAAGCAAAGGCAAAATTTCGTTGTGCTAATCAATCAGTCAATCGACTCGTTGACCTAATTTACTAAATTAGACCTTAGTTGAATGACCCTTTATTGTGTGCATAGCGGGCTTGGCCTAATGGAGAGTAAAAATGTTTTTTTCTAAATATCTTCCAATAACAGATGATGGAAACGTTTTATACAATTTTTCTGGCAGATATGTCTTAAGTCAACAAACCAGTAAGCAACCTGTCACTATTATACGACCGCGAAGGGTGAAATATATAGTCATAAATATGGTTTTGTCTATTTCACATTTCATGTGCTCTGCCTACTCCATTTGGGAGCATAGACGTGACTATTATGTGTGTATATATCTAAATCAATCCAACGAGCCACGACATGCTGAAGCTGTAGGTTCCTTGGCCTTTCATAAAACTATTTCTCTTCGTATCATGGTTTACAGTTCCTTTATAAATTACTCGAGACGTTTTAAATGTTTTTTTGGTCCGTGAATGCAACTGCAAGTGTCAGTGCACACCAGGAACCGAAACACTCATCAACTTGCATAATTTAACAAAGGAAATTTTCATAATGTAATTGTCGAATGCAAATTATCGTCAATGCGCCAGGACCGTAAAACACTGGTGTTATTGCATCGTTAACTACACAGGAATGTCTCCTTGTATTTCCTGCCCATCACCAACTAGTTCTGACGTTTATTGCTCACTAAAGTATATTCCTAGATTACTGTGTTAGCATATTGTGTTCCACGAAGTAAAGTTACACCTATTTAGATAGCGTAGTCTGGACTTGCTCTGTAATCCAGTATAAATAGTCTCTGTGACTTCATTAATACACAAAACCCATTATGCAAGCATGAGAAAATTTCGTTCAATAAACCTTTACTTTTTATTCGTATCAAATATTACCACTAGAATCAGCTTCTAGTGCATAAATAGTCCGCGATAAAAGCAAGAGATATATCTATATGCAGTTAGTTGGCAGAGCATACGTCAAAGAACCTTTATCAATTATACCTTACGAGGCATAAAGTGCAGTGGGACGCGCGTGGACATCGCGGGGAGCGATTGTGTCGCCGCGCTCCCACTGCTGGAATGAACGACACAATTAGATTAGATGCGGACTACTGATTTTAGAATGCTAGTTATGTCTAGTATGTATGAATTGAATGTGATATTTACCAAATGGGGTAGATTGCATCAAGGTTATGAGTATCTCTACGTGATAGGATGTTCTGTTGTTTACGCTATGACGGATTATTTCGCGAAAAAAATAATACTAGGCAGTCTTAAAAACAATAGCTCTAATGAAACGAAGTTGTTCGAAGTGTCTTCACATTACGTGTACTTTAAAGTATGACAAATTTTAACCTACTGACCTCAATAACCACACTACCATAAAACGGAATAATTATACGTACCTACATCTCAAGCAGGATTGATTTTTATCTTTGTTTTATTCAGTACACATTGCAGTTCACTGAGCAGATGTGAATGGATAGAATGTGTAAAAGTCCCTTTTTGTTTAGGTGTAAACAAAGAAAAGTTAATATGAATGTACCTATTATGAAAATATCCGGTTTTAGAGTTTTCCATGTAAAACATCCCTGTAAACAACAGTACAAAAAAGAATTACATATTCACAAATTGAGTACTATAAGATCGTTCACAAAAGTAAGTAAGTGTAGTTAACTTTAAAAACTACAAAGATAAAATTCCTTTTCTCCTTTACAAAATATATTTACATCTAATTTTTTGGACTTCCCCAAAGTAACGCCTGAATCTGTTCGCTTTTAACCTTAAAAAACCCTACTAAAGTGATACTATTTTCATTCAATGAGGAAATGGAGGAGGAATTTATTGATTGCGCATTAATTTCCTTTTTGGCAAAGTAATGTTAGTCATGCGGTCTGTCGTCTCGGGATCGGCCATTAGCCTCTTGCCATGGGATTGTACTGTATTTTTATGGCTGTGTGGTTGTTTGTTACTATTAATTCACACAAAAATGACTGGATGCGTATTAAGAAACTATAATAATGTAACCTGAAGAGCACCTAACCTATTCGAAATTAAAAAGATACGGGCAGCTAGCGACAATGTTAAGGATTCCTTCTCATTCATTGACAAGTCTTTTGTCTGCCTGAAACAAATCATCTTATCATCCTAGTATAAAACAAAGTCGCTTTTCGCTGTGTCCCTATGTATGCTTAGATTTTTGAAACTACGCAACGGATTTTGATGAGGTTTTTGTTAATATATAAAGGGATTCAAGGGGAAGGTTTATGTAAAATACACAAAAAGTATAATAGAAAAATACTGTCAAAGGTTTCTTGTGTCATGTCGTAATTCTGTAGTATGTTTAAATAAATTTATCGGCATTGCATCCGTTCAAAGCTGAGGCGGGTCATTAGTGTATAAATAGGCTTGTGTACTGACTTAAAAATATGTGTATCATTGTAATTCTTGCGTTAGGTTATGTTTTTTTTTCTGTGTCAAATTTCTGTCTATAAATGCATTTCTTTCTTTCTTAATCCTAAACGCGTGTTACAGAGCGAGGAGTTGCGCGGGCAGCTGGAGAGCGAGCAGCACTTCTGCCACGTGTACCGCGGGCAGGCGGGCGAGCTGCGCGCTCAGCTCGAGGACACGGCGCGGGCGGCGCGCGACCACGAGCAGGAGCGGAACAGCCTCATGCACCAGCTGCAGATGGCCATCGCGCGCGCCGACTCAGAGGCCATCGCCAGGTGAGCCCTGGCAACTGTCGATGATGAATGTTCACGCACCGACTGGTCGTTGATAGATTCTCAAGATCATTTTGAGGGTTGACTTTGTGCCTGTCACCGGTCCTACTTTTTGTCGTGATGCTATACTTCGTTTATTTTAAGAATTGAATTTCAACTGCCATAACCTAACACATTTTTAAGTTACTACTAGGTTGTATGTGATTTTTTCTGGTCTAGATAATTTTTGACTTACGAAAAGTTTAATTAGAAACATTCTGAACTCTAAAGTCGACAGAAAGGAAAAAAATCGCAGGAAATAAATTAGGATAAACCAATAATAGTGATGCGTCATTCCCCAGGTCGATAGCCGAGGAGACGGTGGGCGAGTTGGAGAAAGAGAAGACCATGAAGGAGCTGGAGATGCGCGACGCGCTGGGCGCGCACCGCGGGGAGCTGGCCGCGCGCGACGCGCTCGTGCAGGGCCTCAGGGACCGCGAGCACGAGAGCCGCGCCACCATCGACCTGCAGCGGAAGGTAAACACTCCACCACACACCATGAGGCACCGCGGGCAGCTGGCCGCGCGCGACGCGCTCGTGCAGGGCCTCAGGGACCGCGAGCACGAGAGCCGCGCCACCATCGACCTGCAGCGGAAGGTAAACACTCCACCACACACCATGTGGCACCGCGGGCAGCTGGCCGCGCGCGACGCGCTCGTGCAGGGCCTCAGGGACCGCGAGCACGAGAGCCGCGCCACCATCGACCTGCAGCGGAAGGTAAACTATACTCTACCTAATTATAGGGCTCCGTACACAAGGGGTTAAAACGGAACCCTATTTATTAGCCGATTATCACTCTGCAACCCACCACGCAGCGTAGTATACTGATACATCGCACTTGGTCGGTTTTTTATTCGGATATTAAATTGATAAGAGCAAATGTCAAATCCATAAAAAGTTTTACCACATTTTATTGTGTAGTGATTCTCTTTCAAACAAGCGACTATGTTCGCACCCTGGATGCAAGCAAGTAATTTGGCCATTACAATACTAATTTCATTACAAAACTCAGGCAATGCATTTTAGTCTCATAGTTAAAAAAATGACTGTAGCCTGGAGGACCAATCAATGAGTCAATCTACTTATTTTGAGTCCTATTAAAAATTTTGAACATGTAGAACATTTTTCTCGGTCTTGTTGATTCAAATTTTTTTTTGAGCTATGGATTTGTGTTGATGAAATAATACAATTAAGTAAAAACTGCCATAATATTGAATTTTGTAGTTCAATAAATTCATAAATAAAACATTCAAGCGCATGGAACTATTGCAAAATGTACAAACAAACACATTAAAACAGGTTTACGCGTAAGAGACTACGCGTTATGCGCTGCTACTTTGTGATTCCGCGTACAAAGAGCCATTGATCAGGACGTATGACGACGTTACAGACGATAAGCAACATATTAAACCATTAAATTAGTTGACTCGTCAATACACCACTCAGTATCTATTATCTATTTACATATAGGTATTAAGTGCTACCGAACGCTTCACGAAAACGTACTGCTGTGATTTTATCGATTAGTGTAATTAATATTAGAATAAGTTAAGTTCAAAAGACAAAGACCGGTAAAAAGAGTAGACAGTTTAAAAGTCCACAATTTGTGGGGTTCTAAATCCCTATAGCTTTCGTCCCATTAAGGCTGAACAAATAATATGTAATATCAAATATAGGATCACCTAAAATTTCAAAAGCGAACACATCTTCCTGCTGGCTGGAAGAATGTCAAATTAACTTAAATTAAATGTCAAATTAAGTTAAATGTCACCTTAAATTAAATTCAGATGTAATGTAAAATGTTTTCCTTCGTATTTTCTCGAAACACTTTGTTTTATCGTAAAATTTCAGTAGACTTCAGTACGATATTTATTGAACAATTTGATATCTGACACTGAACAATAAAGTTCCTCATTGATAGTTATGAAATTGTCACTAGTTTCTCTTAACAACCAAGTTGCTATGGTCGTGAGGATAAAATTCATTCGAATTTGAATTCAATTGAATGATCTCCGTATCAGTCTGAATGTCCACTTAAACGTAGCAAGGCAAAGGAGCGGTGAGCGAGATAAAAATCGACCAATAGAATTGCATCCACTGAAGAGCGGAGATTTTATGCAATTCTATTGGTTTATTTTTATCTCACTCACCGCTCTTCTGCCTCGCTCCGCTCCAGTGGACAGGCAGCCTTATGGTTCCAGATTTAAACAACAGCGTCGTATTATCTCGGTTGGAAACCGTTAATAAATAATTGACTGGTACTTCGGGTGGTCGTGTCCCCGATCGAACACAGTGTGCCCCAGCACTAAACTGTTCGTGTTTCTCCTTAGGAGGTGGACGAGTTGCGGCGAAGCGGCACGGCACTGGCGGAGCGCGTGGCAGCACTATCGCGGCTTCAGGAAGACGTCGACCGGCTCAACAAGAAGCTCAACTCCGAGATCATGCTCAAGCAGCAGGCCGTCAACAAGCTGGCTGAGATCATGAACAGGTACCGTCAAGACACATTGAAAGCTTCAGAGATTTCAAATTGAGGCTCTATTGCTATTTTCTCCACTGAACGTATGTGACGTATCAGATCGGCGATTTTCTAAAGAGGGGCCAAATTAGGTGTACCCGAAACCGTCGAACGTGTATGACGAGATTGATGAATGCGAGTGAAGCGAGGGATACTTCCCTACTTTGCCAGAATAGGAGCGAATGGCGCTCTGTTATCTCTGCCTACCTCGCAGGGAATAGGGCGTAACGTTTACTACTTGTACTAACGATATTTGACATATTTACAAAATGATCCGCTTAATAAAGCACTGGAATTCATCCAGTAGTTGTAAGCTTAAGTACTTTAGATATCTAATGTTGTAAACTGGCTGATTTAAAAACTTTTGATAAAGGTTTCTACTTTCCCTTAAATGTGCTCTCTGTTTGCTTGAATCTATGAGACAGTTATGTAAAACGTTATTGTATAAAGTCTAACATACTGCAACATAAACAAATCAAACGTAAACAAATATTATTTTGACGTGACAACGTCTTAAATTAGGTTGCGGCTGGGAGTCACTTATGAAAAAGTGTAACGCTCGGTAACGTTACGATGACGTCACCGAACGAGAGAGAGGCCCGCAGTGTTAAGGAGGTGGCGCTTCGATAGTGCGAAGCCTCTATGGTATCATGTGAGACGTCAAACGCAGACATGGACAGCTGTCACGATTGGGAGTTGACGTGACAACTGACAACGTCTTAAATCAATAAATATTCTACCGAGAAAAAGACGTTGTCACGTAAAATCTTCGCCCGTAAAACCGACTTTACAGGCAACCATTTTTTTTTTACAAAAACCCTTCTTTGTAACAGGAAAGACATGAATCCGGCGGTGACGAAGAACAAGAGCAAGATGTCCGTCCGCAAAGACAAGGACTACCGCAAACTGCAACAAGAACTGACGCGCGAGAAGGACAAGTTCGACCAGCACGTCGCCAAGCTGCAGCGCGACCTGCAGGACTCGCAGCAGCAGCTGCTTGAAGAACAACAGACGCGGTTACGCCTTGCCATGGAAGTCGACAGCAAGGACGTCGAAATAGAACAGCTCAAGGAAAAACTCGCCGCTCTCACCAGCGAAACGGCCTCGCAATCTTCCGCGGACGCGGAGGATGGCGAGACCGAACAGACCCTCGAAGGCTGGCTCTCTGTGCCCATCAAGCAGAACATAAGGCGCCACGGCTGGCGGAAGCAGTACGTCGTGGTGTCGTCCAAGAAGATCATCTTCTACAACACGGAGAGCGACAAGCAGAATACCACGGATCCTGTCATGATCTTGGATTTGAGGTTAGTTTTGGTTGCTTTAAATTTGCTCGTCAGAGGGATTTCTGGACCAGTGTCCAATTAGGAATCTTTTTAAATTTAAAATTATACGATAGTAATCCAGTTTGACATAGTAAGTTCAGCCGTTTCTGATGTAAAAATGGTATGGATTTTTTATGAAACGTACCTTATTTAACGACACAGTTTTGACTAGAACCCTACTAAAATAGGCCGTGTTGTGTTCCAGCAAAGTGTTCCACGTGCGGTCGGTGACGCAGGGCGACGTGATCCGCGCCGACGCCAAGGACATCCCGCGCATCTTCCAGCTGCTGTACGCCGGCGAGGGCGAGGCGCGCCGCCCGCAGGACGCGCTGGACCAGCCGCAGGACGCGCCCGACCATCACGGTATGATCACAAGTGGCACAGGTATCAATTTCCTTGATAACACTCAGCGGCAGCATATTCTGTTGTCGATGCTGGACGTTATCTCACCGTTTATGTAGTTAAGGTGCTAGACAAGTGTACGTATGCTAATTGTGGGAATATTACCTCAATAAAGCTTTTGACACAGTTTGTCTACTCATCCTATTGAAAAAAATTAGGTATATGAGGCAGTGAAATATCTAACATAAATTGAATGAGACTATTTCGTATCTTGTATCAGTCGCGTAGTCGACGCGGAATGATTGACAATGTTCACAGCTTTGCTATAATCAAATTTTTGTTGAGTTACTCAAGGAAGTGTGTTAGGTCTCACTTTATTTTTGGTTCGACAATCGATCAATGAGTGTTGAAACTGTTTTCTGTTCGTAGGCAATACGGTGCAGCACAAGGGGCACGACCTCGTGAGCATCACTTACCACATCCCGACGGCGTGCGAGGTGTGCACGCGCCCGCTGTGGCACATGTTCCGTCCGCCGCAGGCCTACGAGTGCCGACGTAAGTACATTATGAGTTTATGTCACTTCAGGTGACGTTATTTTGATGAAAATCATTAAGAATTGATCTTGAATTACAAACCTTTTTGTACAGTCTACGTTGCGTCATGCGCTATTAGCACATTTTACTTTGATTGTGTAAACGATCTAATTATAAGTTAGTTCAAGCCTAGCACTCATTCACGTTACGTGTACTCGCATTACTATCAATAAATTGATTATTCGGGATCATCGTGAGTTATTATTACAGGGTGACTACAGTTCACCAATTCACAGTGTTACTTGGTGTATGAGCAATAGCAGCGCGTACATCAATTTGGTCCTTCGAGCCAGATTTGAACTAGCGAATTATGGATTTGGTTAAAATATCCAGACTTCCTTTGCTATCGAGTAGTACTTTTGTTTGGGGAGGTATCCTCTGCCGGTTTTAATTCGCCTCATTTCGTAGGATGCCGGATGAAGATCCACGCGGAACACGTATCAGAGGGAGAGAGCGTCGCGGCCTGCAAGCTTCACGCGGACCGAGCTCGCGAACTGTTGCTGCTAGCGCCCGCCGCGCCCGACCAGCGGCGCTGGGTCGCGCGGCTCGCGCGCCGCGTGCAGCGCTACGGGTACCGCGCCGCGCACACCAACCACGACCACACCAAGCTGTCGCCGCGGTACTGTGCCGTAGTGTTGCTGTATAGTGCTACTGCTGGCCCCGCCCCACCAGCGGCGCTGGGTCGCGCGGCTCGCGCGCCGCGTGCAGCGCTACGGGTACCGCGCCGCGCACACCAACCACGACCACACCAAGCTGTCGCCGCGGTACTGTGCCGTAGTGTTGCTGTATAGTGCTACTGCTGGCCCCGCCCCACCAGCGGCGCTGGGTCGCGCGGCTCGCTTTTTCGAAAATCTAAAAATATTACCCTGTCTTTTGTACTACGGTTCTTAGTAAACCACGTAGCATTGCAATGTCAAACCGTTGCAGGTGCGTACGCGCCGAATAACGGAACTTCCGTACGAGTCGTAAGGTAGGTAAAACAGGGCTCAATGACCAGAAAAGCGATGAAACATTTGTCTCCCACACAAGGTTGGTAATGAAAATATCAGGAAATATTTGATAGGGGTTTACGGACGCTTAAACCCAACCACTGATTAAAATATTCACGGTCAACTTCCAACCATTCTGTATAGTTTACAAATTAAAATAGTGCTTTTGGGCAATTTTTTTTTTAACCATAGACGGACAAGTTTGTGTTAGTTTCTTGTCCTGAACAAGAATTCAGAATTAGGCAAATTCAAATTTATAAATGGATAATGAACATCTGTGCATTTTTATTAGCACGTGACAGTCATTTAACTCGCATTGTGCTTTCAACTTGGTACCCAATTGACTTGTCGGTTTCTGGTTGCAGGGACTCCATGCGGTCGAACCTGAAGCTGTCGTACATGAACGCCAGCCAGCGCAGCTCCACGCTGCCCGCCAACGCGTCGCTGCCGCGGCAGTAGCGCCTTCCCTCATCATCGGTTTGTACTAACAACCCATTCTCGCATATCGACCATCCATTCGGATTTGATTGACTCTAACCGTAATCACCGGGGCAACCCTCCGGCGCTTCGACGTTATATTTTATTACGATATATTTTCGATGAATCTATTGCAAATTCGTTTTTGTAACTTATTTAGTGATTTATAAAATAAGCTAGTCTCATGTAGTAAGTTCAAATTTCGTGTAATTTAAATGAATTCAGCTTGGATGCTGTGATAGTTTTTGATAATTTACAGTGAGTACTTACGTGTAACAGGCTTGGATAGCTTAGGGCGGCGCGGGCCGCGACGGCCGCGCTCCGCGTTGTCACGACGAGCTTTAATCCGCAGCATACGTTATTAGAATGTAACTCAAACGCAGACTATAGGTTATTTTGGGGTGTTTGATACGACCATGTAGATACTTTACGTGTCTTTTAAAAGTGATAAATCTGCTCTGTAGCGCCTAGTTGGGCATTCTTGATATTTGACGAACAAGAAAGGGGCTTGGTTTAAACGTGCCGCTCACAACAACACGATTGATATTTAAACCGTGGCCCTTTTTGGTTTAGCTGTGTACAGGCGGCCGCTGCGGAGCCGTTGGTTCGGTCGCGCGTGTTGAGTGTTGTCCGCAACCGCGTTGATCCGTTTATTTCTTTTTTCATTGTATCAACTACTACCACACCACGGTTATTGTTCTATGATACGAATAGTACCGACCAAGTGCACTGCACACATAAATTATGTGTTTTCAGAATGCCTTACCATGATGAGACTTCGTTAGTCAACATCGTTGACCCATGATATTATGCACATTAGGCTAGTGCTTCAGAAAATGAACAATTTATGTGGTCAGCATTTTTCTTATTTGGATAATTGGATTGTCTTTTGTTGCCAAAATTTGTCTCTAACTGGTTTAACCAAACGAGAAATGAGATATACGAGATGACCGCGAGTTAGTCGTGCTGCAGTGATGAATAACGAGTACCTACTACACCCCACTATTTGATAACATTACATATAGTAAAGTTGAATTCGCCTACACATTTTATTAACGGCAATATTACTTATATCCGTAAGGCCTATTGTAACCAGTTGTGCATTTTATATTATACCACGATCTTGTTATATTTTATTGTGTTAAAATTCTTTATGTTTTTACTGTTTATCTGTATTCGAGTTTTATCTGTGACCTGCGAAATGTACACGACGGTCCAGGGGTATTTAAATTCGTTGATTTGTTGAAACGTTGCGTCCGATGGACGACATTGCGTTAGTAGACGACCGTGATCAGAGGTCCTGTGGTGGACACTCGTGAGTAACGCCGCTCTGCCGCGCGCGGCGCGGTTTCTTTGGTGACTCTATCCGACTCGCCTCTGATTATGCGGAGTGCCGTGTCCCCGCGTAGTGCAGAACCCGCGGCGCGCGCGGCGCTGCGGCGAGGCCTTAGCAGCCCTTTAGTACAGTAGTCTTCGTCGGCCTTTCGATGTACCTTGTCTCTCAGCAGGGTTTCGTGACAATGTGATAAGCGAAATAACTCAATTTTGCTGTTTATGACTTATTACAAATAGGATAAATGATTTCAAATTCCATCGGAACGTGATATGTTGAGGAATTAACTTCCTTTATTTTAGAACTGAACTATAAATGCACTGGTTACTAAACTATGCGCGCTACACTCGGGCCAGCGCGTTAGTGTAGGGGCGTTGCCGTTTACCGCAACCGCTATTTAACGAAGACAGTGCCATAAGTGATTGTTTAGTGAAACTGCTCCGGTAGTTGCTCAAACCATATATTACTAACGTCAGCAAGTTACTTAATGATATAAGACTCCCGCGCGGGCTTCCTCGAATCACATGATCAATTTATACTAGTGGAATAGGATTATGAGCTTATTTTATCGTTGTCGATAATAACGTTTAGTAGGTTATGCAAACTATTATATTCTAAATGTAAACGCCTAATTCTGTCTCTGTGGTATACTTCGGGTGAGACGCTGATGATTGTGATTTCTAAGGCAATAAAAGTAATTGGTTGTCCTAAAATGTGTCTCCTATTAATGTACGTAGTCCTAAATCGATGTTATATTGTTGGTGCCAAATTGGTTTTGATTCGGTTCCGCCGGTAAGTGTACAAAATTTGTAACGATGTTTAATTCCCTGCAGCTCCGTTGATGGGAAGCGTCACTTACTTTTGTTATTGTTTTGTTGACACGGATTATGTCAACGATTACTGCAGATTTGCGCCTCGGCAGGTCGTATGTAGTGTACAGGTTCTTGCGATGTGATTTAAAAGTACAAAACGAGTCGAGAGTACATAGTTGTGAAACTATACTAACCTTGCCAGAAGTCCGGCGATCATGCACGTGATGACGCTCGGTGCTAGACGGAAGCGGGCCTCCGACGCATTGTTGTTACTAGGGGTCCTTGTTGATGATATAGATACGCTGTTTATTATTGCTCTACACACTTTACATTCCTCCAACGAAAGCTATGTTGAATTTTGTTTATCTTAGTTTTATATTGACTCACGTTCAACTCTCTCGCTTGTCCAGTTATCGCTTTTATATTTTTTTAGATTTAAGTTCTAAACAATCTCTGTTCATTTATGTACTGACATAACGAATTTCAAATCTACTTAGGTACTTAAGAGTTTGATAGATTGCGATCACCGTAGTTATACGCTTATTTTTTGAGATGCATTTTTAAATACACTCCTTTTTAAAAACGGGCTTCTGCTATAAATATAAAACTTTGAACGGTTAATTGAATACAGAAGATGTTTATTAAAAATCTGTATTGATTGAACGTTTTCTGTAATTTAAACGATTGAACTATTATTTTTCGTTTAATTTTCTCAGTTTGTAAAGCAAATCCAAACCGGCCAGTTTTTGCGAAGGGGTTCTAAGAAATAAGGGCAGCTGTTGCATTGTGTTCGCCATTCCATGATATTTTATTTTCACGCGTTCGGAAATGGTTTGTTTGCCAAAGAAAATTTAAAAATCAGAATAAACAAAATTATTTCAGTGTCTTATTTTAATAGTCCACATTTTTGTTTCCGTGCTTGTCATTAATATTAATTCACTATAATAATTATTATAATATTGTTATTTTCTATGCATAATTATAAACCTGATTTTAATAACGTGACATTTTTCGGGAGTATTTTTTCAAATAATCGTTGCATTATAGACTTCAGTGCTAAGAAATACTCCCAAATTGTCTAATTAAGTACTGTATAACACGCTGATAGTGGACAATGTAAAATCATTTATGTAAATTATTTATTACTATTCAATTACATCTCTTATTGTAACGTTTTATTTATCGAGTTAAAATTATAAGTTCCTAACTAGCTAGCTTCTCATTTGTAAAGAATACTTCTCAGGTATGTAGCTTACCGCTCATATAATTCGTTCGGCTTAACAATTTATCGCGTAGTGGGTAATACTTGTAACGTTATCTCTATACACATTATGAATCTATTAATCGAGTGTCGCCTGAACACTACGTGTCATGCAATATACTAATACCACGTGCCTTAGCTACGGCCCACTCCCATATCACGTAGGCATACTATGTTAAATCTATCAATAGTTATTATAATGTACATATGTTTTAAAATAAACCAATATTTTATGGATTTTTAAGGAATTTGTATATTGTAAAGATTATTAATTAATTTTATCATAAAATTAATGCCTAGCTAATAAGTGCTACATTTGTGAAAAAATAAATAACATTTTAAAACGTATAGTTTTATTTCGAAACTCTTAAAACATGTTTACATGATACAACATTATTAAAATCTTAAAAATCATTCAATAACAACAATGCAAATACATTAAATTTAAATAACAACACCGTGAACGGCTAATAAATGCTCTAGCTGTGTTGGAATGGGTCCCATACAGGCGGGCGCACGGCGGCTGCGCTAGGTGCGGCGATAATATTTAGTGGCTTACGACTAAGTAAATACTGATGCTGGATGCGGTCTTCGCCGGCTCAGAAGAGGCCGACGGATTTCTTGAGATCTTTCTGCTTCCAGGCCGGCAGCGACAGGAACTCGCTGTACGGCATTTGGAAGGTCGACACGAAGTCATCGTGCGTTAGGTAAAGCTGGGGACGAACATTTTGCATTTTAGTTTGCTAGAAGTGGCACGCAAGGTTTGACACTGAAATCGTAAAAGCGCAGTATGTCAAGAATGCTAAATAACGAAATACTTCTTAAATTATCTAGGTATCCACCGCAGTAGGCTTAGCACAGCAACACGCGTGAGTCATTTCGCGCGCTGGATAGACTACCTGTCACTTTCTGAGGTAATTCGTTAGACAGTGACAGGTATTATAATCTATTTCGCGTGCAACCTTGTCGTACATAGTCGGCTGATCGCTGTCACAATAAACGTGATAAAGATTTCATTTGCTAAGAAATGCAATATCACTGATGTTCATTGTAAATAGGTTATGGGGGGTCAGGTAACGATGGTACCTCCTTAGTGAGCGGGTCAACGTCCGGCGGCAGATGGTCCCTCGGGCCGCGGAGTACGGAGAGCGGATACTTCTCGTGCTGGTCGAACTGGTTGGCGCTGTTGCCGCTCTGCAGCGCGCTGTTGCCGCCCCGCACGATCGCCTTGCCTTCCAAAGCGCTGATGATTGCGCTGAAGGTTTTGTGGCCCTGCAACGTGATAGGTTGAAGTGGGAGTTTATCGAGTGCTGTTGAAATGGATTTTAAAAAAATCACGGAAATACTTATAACGGGATACAGTATTTAGCAACGATACGGAGGAGCGAGTATTGTTGTAGCATTGCTCGAGTTTTAAGGCCTAGTTATCTGCATCCATTACTTTTTACTTGCACATGTAGGTGCCCAAGGGAACGGCAATATAGTGGACAATGACTCCTATTTAATATCCACTAAGGAATAGTAATTTATGTTACAAAAATAAATTCACAATCATTATGATCATTAAATTAAGAATGAAGTGTTCATTTCTTGTGCGCTTCAGGTTAAAGTTAACAACTGATAGATGAATGTGTCTTCGAATAGCCGAACTAAACAATCCTATATCGCGCCAACGAAGTTTCGAAGATCGATTGCATTAATACAATAACTTCCAACTTTTCTCTGTGGAGTTCGGTCCCCAGGCATAACATCGGCCTGTAGAGATCTCTCTATTGGAGTCTTTCCCACAGTTCTCTAATGCTCTTCCATGGTGTTAAATAAAGACTCGCCCTTCATTTTAAGTTACGGGTTATAAAACACAAGCTCACCTTCCACATGGAGTGCTTCCAATGCGGGAAGAAGCCGGTGAAGTGCGGCGGCTCGCGGCCCTGCGCCACCGCGATGATGGGCGTCTCGGGGTCGCGCGCCGCCGGGTCTGCGCAACAAACATGCCTTTTTACTCATACATAAATAGATGGTGGTGTCTGGATAGATAGATCCCCGTGTGGTGCCGGGTTAGAATAGCACCTCCCCCTTTCTTCCCGTGGGTGTCGTAAGAGTCGACTCTGGGAAAGGGTTAGTGTATTGTGGGCGATGGGCTAGCAACCTGTCACTGCAATATCACGTTTAACTATCATCTGGTTACCCAGAAATTGCTAAACGTGGCACTGAATTTTTGAATTCATGTGCTCTGCCTACCCCTCTTAGGGATACAGGCGTGAGGATATGTATGTATGTATGTTAGTTACCTTGCGCGAGGTAGGCCTGCGCGATGGCGCGCGCATCGTCGCGGGCGCGCGGGCAGCAGTGCGCGCCGAGCCACACGAACACGCTCGCGTGCGCGTCCAGCACCGCCGCCGTCTCCGGCGCCAGCTCGTACTGGCTGAACGAGATTATCTCCTCGACTGCGAACAGGCCAAGTGTCATTACCTCAAGTGTCGTCATTACGATCAAAACTTTGTATGGGAATCGACACGGCGCCGCCCAGCGGCACGTTTATACAACTTTATCGACAAGACAAGTAGCGTTCCCATGCAAACAGTCTAGTCTAATGAAGTCGGTCAAGAAACGCATCGACTTCGTTTGCGAACTGTCGTGAAATTGTATGGAAACTGAGACGGCGCCGCCAAGTGGCACTTGTGCACAACTGTCGCGGTCGACACGTCTCCATACATTCTTCGCGCTAATTCACAAACGAAATTGTTATTGATTTACTACCGTTTTGATTACATCAAACGCTCAGAGCGTCTACCTTTCTTTCTTCGGGACGCCCTATCCATTTCAGAAGTATCTTATTCATCAGGTGATTACTGTGACATATTGCCAAAGCAAAAATACCACTCCCTATGGTTCAATTGTTGATTGCAATAAAACACAGCGTTTAGCTATTTCCAAGGCTACCTAGATATACCTACCTACCTAATACCTATGTTATCAGACCATTAATTGGAAACTGTGTAAACCCTTTTTCTTATCATAACAGCGCTGCGATACAAAACCGAACAAGAATGTTAACTGAAGTTTCAATTTCTTATCAAAATTCAGGAAATACTTATTTACAATTTTTTAACCGCCTTCAAAATTCGGAATTCGGTTGTATTATTTTTTATTCCTATTCGAGTTAATCTTGTGACGCCCCAAGTCGACTGTTTGAACAAAATCGTCACAAAACTCTTTTTTGACTGTTTTTTTTTAAACTAAGCATTGTAATGAATAGGTGTATATTTTAATTGAAAAAAAAACGTTCTATTTTTTGAGGAAATGCTCGAAATCCTAACAGAAAAATCATATTACGGCAATACCTACTAAAGCATTCTACTTACAAGTGTACTGCGCGGGCGAGCCCAGCGCCGCGTAGAAGAGGCGCGGGGGCAGCGGCCGCGGGACCTCGCGCAGCGCCGCCGCCAGCAGCTCGCGCCGGCCGCCCAGCGCCGCCCAGAACTCCGGCTTTTCCTTGCCTGAGATTGATATTTTTAACCGACTTCAAAAAGAGGAGGTTCTCAATTCGACCTAATTTTTTTTTTTTTTTTTTTT
>BHDV01070732.1:233180-244117 GCA_005406045.1 Adoxophyes honmai | reverse complement strand
GTCAAGATTTTACATTCAGTAAACAGAATCTTTTCAAAATATTGCTAATTTGAAGTCGGTTTTTTTTTTGTTTAAAATTATTACTTTAAAGCTGCTGACTTTGAATCCTAGCTTACCTAAAGTTTTTATTTTTTTCTTTTGGCCAGCTCTAGGCACAAACCTGTAGGCTTAGAGCAGCAAAACGCGCGGGTCGTTTTGTGTGCGGGAGACTACCTAAGTACCTGTCACTTTCTGACGTCTCGTCTCTAGTTAGACAGTGACAGTTATAGTCGATCTCGCGCGCAACTCTACTCGCGCCCTGTCGTACTAAGCCGGCTAGGATAAGTTTACTTTAACAACTTGTACCTACGACGGGTCAGAAATAAACGGTTCAATGCACGGAATGCACCGAACTACTTAATTATTAAAAGCGTCAGACTTTTTTCCGATATTTCGATCGTTCTCCCAACATGTGTATACTTTTCTTCTTTGTGCCTAGCCTTTGAACCAATCGATTTCTGGTCCACCATAGAACGTTGCCACCTAGCTAAGATTTTCTCTATAAAACGTAATTTAATGTCACTGACGTTCACCGTAATAAGTTTCTATGGTTCTACCGGCGAGTATCTACTAATTCTTCTACTAGTTCTAATGTCATTTTGATTGTTCGGAGACGATTCCGCCAAACCATTGCGGCGATCGCTGTGCTGTTACTGGCCGGTCTAAGATCGCACGTAACACTAGTGGCTTTTTCCTCTATGGGTCCTACCACGGATTAGATAAAGTAGGTTGGATTGGCAATATGCGCACGGCAGGCGCACCACAGCTATGATCAGAGGGTCATACTTTAAGAACCGCGCGATCATACTTGTTTAGTGGCATGATGTTTGCATCGCCGTGCGGAGCTGCGCTAAAATCCTTTGAAAATGCCGTATTGTACGATTGTTACGAGTAGGTTAAAGACTCAGGCGTCAAGTACCAAGCAAGGAGTAATTTATATTCACCGATAAGCATAGAACCTTCGTTTTATAGTATATTTTTCGAAAAAACTATTTTTAATTATGAAATTCTAAGTAGAAACAACAATTACGCCAAGAGACACAGAAAATGTACATTGCTGTTGAAGTACGCAAATATTTCGGGTGAAGATACATTTGACGCGCAATGGATAACGAAGCAATCAAAATAAACACGCTTCTTCAACTCGATCGCGGCCTCGCCGGACTTGAGTTTGTAGTGAATCTTGTGCGGGTAGTTGTCTCGTACGTACGCACTTTCGACGCAGTGTGCGAACCAATTGCAGCTCTTTATTCTACGTGTATTAGTGTGCGTAATTGTGTATCTATTATTATTGTTGATGTAGTGGAGTTCTTTGGTGGGAGACAGGTGGCGACGCTGGTTTTCAAACAAAAGTGTGACTTTTGCCTATCCAACCTTCTTTATTCTGATCCGTGGGTCCTACCTTGCATGACGAGCGTGTGCTCCTGCGCGGCCATGTTCTTGGCCACCTCCCGCTCGTCGCCCGTGGCGGTGGCGGCGCACCAGACCCAGGCAGCGCCGCGAGCGTCCCCCCGCCGCTGCGTATCTCTACGCCCCGCGCTAATGTAAGGCCTCCGCTAGCTGACGCGTACGTCCGCCGCGTGAGCACGCTCGTGGGTCCCGCTCCGTACGTTCGCCGCGTACCAGCGTGCACGTTAACGTCACTAATGATTACCGTAAAAAGGTCCTATGGTTACCTTGCATGACGAGCGTGTGCTCCTGCGCGGCCATGTTTTTGGCGACCTCCCGCTCGTCGCCCGTGGCGGTGGCGGCGCACCAGACCCAGGCGCGCGCGCCGTCTCGCAACACATAACACGCGCCGCGCGCGTCCCCCCGCCGCTGCGTATCTCTACGCCCCGCGCTAATTTAAGGTCTCCGCTAGGTGACGCGTACGTCCGCCGCGTGAGCACGCTCGTGAGTCCCGCTCCGTACGTTCGCCGCGGACCAGCGATTGATTCCTTTTTCGGCACATTTCTTTTTGGACATATTCCGTTTTCGCCATATTCTTGTTTCGACACATTTTTGTAAATAAGTTATACTATGAAATACTAGTCTTTTGTCTTCTATTTTTATGATTAAAATATAATATTTTACTAACAAATATCATTTTATTTTATTACGCTAGCAAATACACAAGTTTTTCGTAGTATAACTAATTTACAAAAATGTGCCGAAACAAGAATATGGCGAAAACGGAATATGTCCAGAAAGGAATGTGCCGAAACAGGAATCAATCGTACCAGCGTGTACGTTAACGTCACTAATGATTACTGTAAAAGGTTCAATGGTCCTACCTTGCATGACGAGCGTGTGCTCCTGCGCGGCCATGTTCTTGGCGACCTCCCGCTCGTCGCCCGTGGCGGTGGCGGCGCACCAGACCCAGGCGCGCGCGCCGTCGCGCAACACATAACACGCGCCGCGCGCGTCCCCCCCGCCGCTGCGTATCTCCACGCCCCGCGCCTCGCGCGCGTACTGCCCGGAGACGCGGATCAGCGCGCGCGATGGGGCTAGGACGCGCCGTCCGGTCGCTGGAAATGCAATATCGTGCGAAAAAAATATAGAGTCCGCGGCGCTTTATAGTATTCATAAGGCTCAGAACAGAACAAGGTTCTTTGTATGACGACCCCTTTTTTATAACCCCCCAGCCCAAGAATAATGTGGATTTTTAAGAGGAAGCGAATTTCCTCGCAGTATAGTGGTCGGCAATAAGCTTGGCAAAATTGTAAATGGTGGGGGTGAGTTGGCGCATCGGTATTTCCAAGTAAAAGTTAAATCTTGCCAAGTTTATTGCCGATGACTATAGGTATACTTTTACCAAGCTAAGTTTATTATGGACTCGGTTAGATCTGATCAGTACCTTTAAAATTTCAATTAAAGTTTGAAACAACAATGTCAGTAATAGTAGTATTTTTTTATGTTAAGTTATTTACTTTAATTTATCTTCTGTGTTTGTTGTTTTAATATGCAGCCATAATAATAACTACATACTGCCAGATGGCAAGTCTGGGTCAACTTGTGAACTTCACTCACGGTCGTAGTCGTCTGCGCTGCCGACGTAAGTGATCATGCGGCCCTTGAAGATCTGCAAGAAGTGCGCCGGCTCCTTGCCTTGGTACACCCATGACTGAAAATGTGTGGCACAAAATGGTTATAGGTACTTGTAGAAGTGAAAGTGAAAAGAACAACGAAACTTGTTATTTGTGTATCCCGAGGAAGAACATGCCTTTTTTAGTTTTCGCGGGATAGTTATAGGGGAATACTAAGTACGCAGACAAAAAATGGTGATAAAGGAATTCTTCTCAGTGAAACTCGCGGGCAGATTTGGTTAATACATAGCCGCAAATGAGCTACTTAGTCTCAAAATAATTATTTTTAAATGAAATATTTACCTGAACGGGAAGACGCCCCAACTTAATGTAGAGGTCTTTGGCTTCTTTAGCACCCAAATTCCTCAAATCATTTGGCGAAGAGCCACCCTGCAAAGAAAATTATCTTTAAATTTTAAATATCTTTAAACAAATGTTTTGAATATAAGTACCTATCTAGAGTGCCTTTGGCCGTGGTAGCTCAGTGAATTGAATTATTATTTATGGTTTCTCAAGCAACCGTCGGAGTTCATTTCTGAATGAAAACTACAACGATCTAGTAAAAGGTGTATTAGCGACCCTGGCATCATCTATCGTCGAGTAGTAGAACTTCTTCTACAAATGTCATCTTCGTCATCAACTTGTAAAGAAGCATAAATACAACTTCTAGCGATTTCTCTGTAGACTTCGGTCTTCAGGCATCTAACATAACATTCTGCCTGGAGAATGATCTCTCTAATGGAATCTTTCCCCACAAAGGAAACTTACTTACTAATTGTAAAGTAAACCTACGCACAACTGCAAACCTATTCAATGGTGTCAAGTTCGCAATCCGCATTGGGCCCGAGCGGGGTCAAAATCCCTCATCCTTAAATCCAGCCCTGGATCATGATGAGGCAAGAGCAGAGAACTAACCATCCAGTAGTAGAGTATGGACTGGTCGCCGGTGGGCGCGTGGTAGGTGTAGAGCGCGATGAAGCAGTCGGCCGCGAAGAACGTGCCGGCGTGCGCGCGCTCCAGCTCGGCCGCGCTGCCCGCGCGCACGCGCCACACGCGCAGCGCGCCCGACCCGTCGTCCGGCAGCTGCGCCTGAGGGTGAGGATGAGTATGGGTATCTGCTAGAGCACCTTTGATAGTCAATAGAACTAGAATACGGGTTATCTACAAAACGTATTGACGTTGGATGTGCTGGGACCGCAATAAAATTAAATAAGATCTCACACAGCATTTTCTGAAAGGTATTTTTTGCACCGAATTGATTTATCGAGTAGTAGGTATTGTTGATTGAATAGCACGCTAAACAATATCCATAGACACGCATAGTAGGTAAGCCTCATTAAAAACGACCCATTTTGCCTTGATAATCTAGCGTGCTGAGGCGTCTACCTTACTTACAATGAATGTGTGCGACCATTGTAAGTTTTGGTTTCGTAAATCAGTTACAATTTTAACGTGTAGGTTCTTTTTAGGTCTAACGATTTAACAAATGTATAGTCTCCTGGAATCTGTTAGAAAGATTACCTCAGCAGCGAGCCACGCGTTAGCCGCCAAGCTGACAGCGTCCAGGCGCGTGGTGGCGGAGCGGGCCACGCGCAGCCGGTTGTCGCGGCGCTTGTCGCACCAGCGCCAGTCGGCGAAGAGCGCGGCGAACTCGAGCGGCTCGCGCGCCGCGGGCGCTGCGGCCACGGGCCCCGCGTGGCGCCGCGCGCGGGCTAGCCCCCGCGCCGCCGCCAGCGCGCCGCGCGCCAGCGGCCCCGCGCTCGCGCCGGCCCATGCCCACACGCCGCGTGCGCCCGCGTCCACCACGTACACGCCCTGGAACACATTTGATTAAAATTTTATACGAGCTTTACACCTGCATTCCCAAATGGACTAGACTACTTAAGGTAAATGTACCAATGCCCGACACCTCAACGCCCAATAAATCCCCCCAATAGACCCATCTGTCACCTGTCTTACTATGACATAAGGTTGCAAGTGCCATGTATTGGATCAGGGTCGAGCACAGGGACGTTTACCTTACTCCTTGGGACTGTGTCACGTCTCATTAGAGTTTTCAGGCACATTCTCATTAGGTGAACGACTCCGTGTAAAGACCACTTTACGACATCCACGAATGAGATAGACAGGAGTTATTCTAAAACCGACGGCCCGATACCAATATGTTTGACAGTAGTTTTACTGCAGAAAGCTTAGCACGAGCAGTACGCGCGAATGACTACCTGTCACTTTCTGACGTCTCTAGTTAGACAGTAACAGGTATAGACTATATCTCTACTCGCGCCTTGCTGGCCTAAGCCGGCTGGTGTTATTCTAAATCCGACAGCCAGCAATATATTTGACAGTACATAGTTTTATGACTCACATCATCAGCCAAGTCCTCCCTGTAGAGCGGCGCGCGTTTAACCTCCTCGAGGCGCGCGGCGGGGCGCTGCGCATGCGCGAGCGCAGGCGTGGCCCGCGGCGGCGCGGCGCGGTACAGCCGCGCGGGGCGGGGCGGCTCGGCCGGCGGCGCGGCAGGCCGCACGGCGCGCGCGCGCAGTTCCAACAACGCGTCAAGCAATGCGCGGTCGGCTGCCGGCAAAGTCTGCTCGTAGCCGTCGTGGGCGATGGCGATGCGCCGCGCCGTCATGCCCTTGTCGGCGCCTCGGGCCATACGATATGCGATCTGGTGTGCGATTTGAAAAACTATAATTAGAAAATATGGTACAAAAATCATAACTTTAAGTTTTGAATTAAGTACCATCGATGCGAAACTTTAATTGATCAGATAAAACTAAGCCAATTTAAATAGCTATTAAATATAATAAGCAACATTTTCAATTGAACAAATTCATTACAGAAGGTACCTAGAAAAAAAGTCAAATGTAATAAAACTTAAAATACTTACTTACAATTTATTGAAGTTGCATTTAATGAAACGAGAATAAAATTTAATTTTGGAGTAAGCCATTCTTTTTCATAAAGTAGGTTTCATAGATATGGTCATTCTTATTCCAAAACTACTTTTCACTGTATAGTTTCATCATTTGTTAATTCACCTTAGCCCCGAACATCTTCTCGATGAGGTTGGCGGCGCGGCCGAGCCACAGCACCAGCAGCGCCGGCGCGTCCAGCACGAACACGCCGTCGGCGGCCAGCTGCGCCCACGACACCGGCTCCAGCTGCAGCAGCACCGGCCGGCGCCCGCGCACGCGGAACAGCCGCGCGCCGCCCGACACGCCGCTGCGCAGGATCCTGAACCACCACAGATGCTGTTTGTAACCATTGTCAAAAACAATTTTACTTAGATACATGACGCCTGTTTTCCCAAAGGTAGGTAGAACACACGATACGACACATATTTAAAACTATGACTATTCAGACTAGCCACTTTTAGCATGTTTTAGGATCAGCAGCGCTGGCTGGCGCACGCGCACGGCGGAACAGCCGCGCGCCGCCCGACACGTCGCTGCGCAGGATCAGAAAAAAAAAACATTTAGGTACCTATCTATAACAAAAACGAATCAATTAACAGTCGACGAATTGAATTCCCAACCACCATAGAAGGTTTTAAAAATCATTAAGCGTCGAAAACATTATTAACTGTATTCTCAAATGGGGTAGGAAGAACACACGAAACGTTATACAGTAAAAACTAGGGCTATTCCACATTTTTTAGCCACTTTTAGCGTGTTTTTAAGTTTTTACTTAGATAAAAGAGGAATAATAATGACAGGTTGTTAGCCCGTCGCATAAAGCCTCAAGGTAGCTTTAATTGCTCGATAGATACCGGTCGACTAACCAATCGATCGATTGCCGGTCGGTGGCACCGGTCGAAGCTGATCGATTAACCCCGGCTATTCTATTCTACTATTTCATTCTATCATCGATCCATGACGTCGATCGACTGATCTGGCAACACCCTTAGCCTCAGGTAGCTCAGATCACCCACCTGATCCCATCGCGGAAATAGGACAGCAGTCTTGGTGACTCCTTCGTGGCCATCTCGCGGTGCAACACGGCCGGCGCGGCGAGGTAGGCCGCGAGCTGCGACCCGCGGCGCAGCGCCAGCGCGGCCAGGGCGCCGCTGCGCTCGCCGCCCCACGCGTGGATGTGGCGCTCGGCGAACTCGCTGTTGCCGTTCTCTTTCACTTCACGGCGCTGTTGATGCGATTGGGTACATTGAGTCGTTCACAACAAATTCCGACGTGTTCGTTGATCAGTAAGTAAAGCCCGAGCCCGACCATTTTTTGAGATGCTTCGTAGACCTATTAATTTGAAAGGATTACTTCATAGATTTCAAGAAGAGAGCCCATGTGATAAAATCTCACAAAGTGTTGGATTAGCTGTACCCACTTCAACTCGGTGTCGCTTCATAAGCTAAAGGGTTCCGTACTGGGTGGCTCTAGTGAGCTGTGAGCTCACGCGACTAGAAAGTAAACGTCTACCTACAACTGTGCAAAACATCAGCTCTGATCATATTAAGTATAACTTTAATTAGGTTAATGCTTTTTGCTCAATCCATCGTCAGTTTCTGCCCATAATCTCTCAGGCTAAAATTCTAGCCATTAAGCGCCTTTTCGTTGCTTCTAAAATGATACGACTGAATTAAAAAATGTGTAAGATGGTCTTACGATGACATCAGGGCCCGCGGGCTGGCCGGGCATCGACGACGAGTATATCAGGTAAGCCTCGGCATCGTAGAAAGTCCCGTAGTGATTCCGCGGCAGCAGTTCCGTCGCGGATTCCTGAAAATACAAACGTTATACTTACTAATACATATTTAAACATTTCACCAAACTGCTATAGAAGTGTTGACCAAGTATAAATAGGTAGACTCATGTTATAATATTGAAATTAGCTCGACATGTTCCGAGTCAATTCGTGATCCACCATCGGGATCAGCATCGGCCAATAATAGTGAATGTGATGGCGAAAATGTGGGCAATTGTAACCCGTAGTCAGTTGCGTCAAGCTGTAGTGCGGAAAGAAAAGTGGCGTACAGTGCACGTCTAACCGCGGCCGCCGTGGCGCGTTGCTCCCTATGATGGGTCATGAGTCATAAATTGGCCCGGAACATGTTGAGCTAATCTCGATATGAAGACGAGACCATTTTACTTCAGTGTGAAATAGAGAGTTAGACAAAGTGCGTATAAAACCTATGTCATATTAAAAGTGAGACCCCTCTGCACTTTCATTGCATAATCAGGACCCAGTCATCCATGTCAAAAGACCTAAGCGTTATTACCTAGCCACAACATACAGGTTCAATGCCCTTCCGCAAGCTAGGCACAAACATAACTTCACGACTGCAACTTGGTGCCTAATTAGCGTTGTGGATTGGAAAGTCTTTGTTAATAGCAAACTAATTGCGTGTATTTTCTCTGAATGCAATTTAGTTGTATACTAGTCAGGCTGTGATTTAACTGGATTATAGGCTTAGAGAAAATATCAATATTGCCGTGGGCGGTGCTGCGAGATGAGTCGAAAGCATTCGTGCATACTGCGATGCAATTACGTAGTCACGCGCGTCAGTAACGCGGGGTAGCCGCGGGATGCACGTCGCGTTTTTCACGAAAACTCGTTTTTTGTTCGCACTTTCAACCGTTTATCTCATAGCTTGCTATTTGTCGCATTATTGTGACTCCGATTAATAATGATAATGATAAATCAGCATGCATTTTCATTTGCATTCGTTACATGGGTCATATACCTACATACAAACGTTAGTTTGCGTCTCTTCTGTGGAAATGACAAAAGTTGGGTTTATAGCCAATAATTGTAGTAGGAAATATCGAATGTATAGTATGGTCAGCATCAAAAGTAAGTGATAATTTTAGTATAGAATTTGACGTAACTCAGTACTAAAATTGTCAGTTACTTTTGACGCTGACTGTACACGTCCCCAGCTATAGCCTGTTAAAATCATAGGATTGAGCTTTTGACGTGACAACGTCTTAAATTAGGTTGCGGCTGGGAGTCACTTATGAAAAAGTGTAACGCTCGGTAACGTTACGATGACGTCACCGAACGAGAGAGAGGCCCGCAGTGTTAAGGAGGTGGCGCTTCGATAGTGCGAAGCCTCTATGGTATCATGTGAGACGTCAAACGCAGACATGGACAGCTGTCACGATTGGGAGTTGACGTGACAACGTCTTAAATCAATAAATATTCTACCGAGAAAAAGACGTTGTCACGTAAAATCTTCGCCCGTAAAACCGACTTTACAGGCAACCATTTTTTTGTCCACAGGTGAGACCACCTCTGCAATACATAATATATATTTGTGGATGACCTACATTATCTACCCATCTTAACCGTTCAAAGACTGCGATTTATTTATAAAACAAAACATAATCAAACCCGTCTAGACCGAAGCATTTTGTCGGTCGCGGTCCGTGGCCACTGCCCCGATCGCCGCTGGACTACAATCATCGAGATATGCTGAGATAACGTCCAACACGCTCCAGCGAATCTTACGGCAACGAAGCAGAATCCATATTCGCATGAAATTAAACTTTTACCAACAAGTTGTTAACATCCGAGGAAACGATCCCAAGAAAATGATGACTCAACAATCTGCCTCCGGTCGTTTTTGTATCATGACTTCTCAATTGTAGGTAATGTATAATTTAGTAATTTAACACTAGCTTAACACAATATTGTCGCCGTCCATTCGAAATGTGTTTTAGATGAGGGAGAAATTCAAAGCAAGCATAACAATGAGATGACTGTGGATAAGTGGTAAGGGGTATCAACATAATATCGTTAGTAAGAGAGTTTGGCAACGGAAGCGTTTTCCACCAACTACGAGTACCTACCTAATGAGGTAAAATTACTTCCGTGATTTACGCTCATAGACATGTCAAGCTAAGTGTAAGAATATCTACGTTATGCATATCTAATAAAGTAAGACAAGAATCTTAGGATACATGACTTTAGTGAGTTTATTTGGACGTAGTTTAGCAGAAAGAATCCAACTTGAATAACCCTTCGAAGTAAAATGATCTATAGGCGTCAAAAATGTATGTGACTTATGTCACTTCAATTAAAAGTGACTTGTGGGTTGGATCCTTTACCCTAAACTACGTCCATTTAGCCCACAAGTACTAGGAGATCATACCGCACCGATAGCTGCGCGGGCGCATAGCGCGCGGCTAACGAGCGTGCTGCAGCGCCCGCCACTCCTTAGCATGCATCTCGTTGCATTTTATTGCGCTTACACTGAACTAACTGTACACTTTCTCTTGCCACTTTGTGTATTTAATGGGTAGTGGTATCTATCAGGAGATTGCCTTTGGAAAAAAAATATTTTTTATAGTAGATTAGGTAGTAAAGTATATTTTAATCTTACACGTTAAGTCGATCACGAATATTATTAATTACAATTCTAATATGAAGTCCCATTTACGAAGATGAATTGATATACCGACCTTTATTTTAATAAGAGGGAAAGTACCAGCCTAAACTTTTGTTTCTTAATGCGTATAATCTACTCGTTATCATTATATTTACGTAACGTGAGGTGAATACGGTATCGCATGATTCCACGCATCCGCAACACTACAGTCACACAAAAGGTACTAATTCACGCCAATTTGGATGTCTTGCGCAATAAAAATGAAGATCACAAGATCACGATATTTTCTTAACTGACATTTGTTCTTGCAAACTGGAAATAGGTACTTTTCGTTCAAACTCACGTGAGATTATAAGACACTAGCTTTCCGCCCGCGGCTTCGCCTGCGTGGAATTCGGTTATATTGGGGTATAAAGCGAACATTCCCTCGGGAACATCATTTTATTTCCGGGATAAAAGTACCCTATTATTTAATCCGGACTTCTAACTTT
>BHDV01070732.1:214570-230722 GCA_005406045.1 Adoxophyes honmai | reverse complement strand
GGTCCAGTAGTTTCGGAGCCTATTCGATGCAAACAAACAAACAAAAAAACAATCAAATCTTTCCTCTTTATAATATTAGTATAGAGTATAGATAAGTACCTACCAAGTAAGTAATCGAATCGTTCAAAATTGGATCAAAATTTATTAACTTCAGCAACAAAGAACCCCGCAAAAAATGTTCAGAAAAAGCCGTACGGTCGATTTGGGTAAAATTTTGTGAAAATACTTATAGCCTCTAATACTATGATCATTGATCAACTATGTGACGTTGCGATTTAATTAATGACCAGATTTTTAAATATAGAAACACAGCGAAGTTAATGTGTTAAAAACCAAGCACCTATCTACTCTACAACTTACTACAAAATGTTTGTTGTAAAATTATGGATTATACCAAGCAAAAAACAACAGTTCTATCAATTTTAAAGAGTGGTTTATCACGGAAGCACGGTGACCCTAATTGTTTTTCTCACACTGATCAGACGTTCTTTCCGTTGACCTTTCACACGGCTTCTTGAAAATGTCAAATAATAAAGTAACGTGTTTTTGCTATCAACTAAATAATGAATTCTCACGATACCGAATTGTGTTCTTTGTCTAGAGCTACGACCCAAATATTACTTGTATGTTCACACTATTGTACTTTTCGTAAGTGAAAGATTTGGAAATAATTATATACATTACATGCCCCTATTTTACAAAAGTTACGTGATAAGACTTATAAGCTGAGAGACCCCGAATATTTGGAGTATTTCATAGCGGAGCGACACATGCCTGTTATCGACTTGTGGAAGCATCGATAACACTGAAACACCGCATTGCGATTAAGGATAAAAACCGCAATATCGAATTTAGACGACTCTGTTTTAATATGAAAAACTTTGATATGAGTGAACCAATGTTAATACTTATTAATGTGACTGACGCATAATAAAAGGCGATAATAAAACATGAAATAAATTATGTAAAGTAAGTATAAAATATTTGTCGAAGTGTATTTTCTTAA
Organism: Adoxophyes honmai; assembly: GCA_005406045.1. Taxonomy (NCBI): domain Eukaryota; kingdom Metazoa; phylum Arthropoda; class Insecta; order Lepidoptera; family Tortricidae; genus Adoxophyes; species Adoxophyes honmai. Next base: position 229,716 of record BHDV01070732.1, on the reverse strand, counting down.
TCCGTCTGACTTGCTCATGACGAGTTTTTGGATTAGGGACACACGTGCAAATCCTCGAACAGTCAGCTTTGTAAACAAATGATAGAACCCTGATAATTAATCAATTAACCGTTGTGCCGCCATCGCGGGAGTGATGTAACGGCACCCCAGCACCAATTCAATCTGAAACGTCCAATGCCTCGGATATTGCAGAGCATTTACTTTTTGCGTACTTTTTTCATTAGTAACAAATGGTTGTAGAGCGGAGATGATGAGTCGATATGAGCGAGTGCAAAAAAAAAACACAACGTTGCGCTGGTCCCAGAGTTCTTTTTAGAAATATTACTTAAATATAAATTCTGTTTGTTACTTCTTTCATTCATCCTCTTTGTAATAAATTAATTACTGACAGTAAAATTTTAATGAAGTACTTAACTAGCCATCGGAAAGTAGGCGACACGATAAGTACATAAGTAGTGTATTGTTTATGATGACAGCATTACTACTGTAACTTTAATTACGATTTAACTCAATCTACTACAAGACAACAGACCTGTGAGTATGGACGAATATTATAAAGCAGGAGTTAAAGTGATGCAAAAATTCTTTAGAAATCCCTACTAATATTATAAATGCGAAAGTAACCCTGTCTGTCTGTCTGTTACGCTTTCCCGCTTAAACCTTAAACCTCTCAACCGATTTTGATGAAATTTGGCAAAGACAATCTTTAAACCCTGAGAAAGGACATAGGCTACCTTTTATTGCGAAAAAGATAAGCAATGCTCAAAATAACTATTCCACGCGGACGAAGTCGCAGGCACAGCTAGTTGTTAATAATTTCTATCAGGTTATAGGTCACAGCACACATATCAACTCGGAAAGGGATCGCCTTTCGCCTCGCCATCAACCAGGCGTCAACCCAACGTATGCACGTAACGTAAGCGTATCAGCAGCTCCTGTACGTCAACTCGGCTACGGCTAGGCGACACCGCGCTTACGGCTCGCCGACCGCTGGCTGGCCTAGTCGCGGGAGGGGACAGGGCGAGGGTGGACGAAGAGCCGTGAGCTCGCGTACGGAGAGACGTAAGCGCGGGGACGACGAGCCGTAAGCGCGGGAACTGCAAGTTGACCACGCACCGCATCGCGGTTCGCAGCCTGTTCCGAGGCGAGGCGGTTACGTTACGATTCCGATTAGTGTGCGTTGCAGTAGGGAGTTTCATACAAACAATACTGACCGGCTCGAGGCGATACGGAGGCGATCCCTTTCCGAGTTGATATGTGTGCTGTGACCGAGGATTCCTATTGACATCCACATACGTAACGTACGAGTAGGTACACGAAGTTATGTGCCTGTATTATATTGCAAAATTATATCAAATTACTCACATTTTGAGTGAATGAAAAGTATGGTCGCGCTTGCGTGATAGGTCAAAGCGTCTTATCTCACAGAACATTACTTACTTAGGCATTGTTAGAGAATAGTTATTATTTAGAGAAAACGCTAAAGCGCCGCACGACCACATTATTTTGTGGCATTAAAAGGAAAGAAAGGTTCAAGGCAATTTAAAGTTACGACACATGTTAGCTGGTACACAGTTTTATGTAAACAGGCTGCATTTAGTAGGGGAAATATATGTGATAGTACCTACCTATAAAGACCGTAAGTCCATAAGACGTATGAATAAATAATACTTGGAGAGTACCTACCTAAGATCCCATCACTAGGCTAAAGCAAAATCGAGTAACTTTGTATGACTGATGCACTGTACCTAAACTAAACTAATAGGTTTAGTGTTGTAAAACTAGCAAAAATAACTAACGATGTCGTTATCAATTCGTCGAACCCAAATCTAAGTAGAAACTATTCCTATATACCACTCAAATGTTGGCTAAAAGTGCGCCTTTGTATAGTTTCAAGTTTTTTTTACCCTTACTTTTCTTCATGTTTTTGTTTTACTTTTTGTGCCGTAAATAGTTTCTTACTTAGGGTCGAAGGAATGAGTTACCTTTACGCGGTGTTTTCATATGAAAAATTGATTTATTTGGGATCGCGATTAAAGAGTCATTCATTCCAAGACTAAACTTTTATCTCGTTTTATTATATGGCCTCATTTAAATTAAAAGACAGGTAAAGTCTGCCCGGTTTCATTGGTTTACTTGTTTGTTTTTTGGGTTACCCGTGTGACCCCAAGGCTTACCGTGATCCTCCAAACGAGGAAGGTGGTGTGGTCCTTCGGCACGGTCCGGAAGGCGGCCTCCGCGATGCGAGTGCTCCCGCCATCTTCTTCCTGTCACAAAAAACACTAGCTTTAGCACATCCTCAGTCAATTATTCTACCAGCCGACTTAGCACAATAAGGCATGATTAGAGACGCGCGCGAGATATACTATACTAAACTTGTCACTGTCTAACTAGATACGTCAGAAAATGATAGCTAGTCACCGCGCGCTCGTATCGTCTCGCGCGTGTTGCTACGCTGAGCCTATAGGTCGAGAATAAATCGGTGATACTGTTAGGAGATTACTTAAGTAGTGATCATAATTGGCTGATTATAATGGAGTGAAGTATGTACGTAAAAGCTTTTATGAGAAAACTATCACGAGACTATGAAGAGTAACTACCTAAATAAAGTCGCGTCTTTATAGGAATTATTCGTTTCGGGTCTGTTCGAAGCCCATCATCAGGAGCCTTGATCTTGATCCGCTAATTCCGTTTAAATTGGGAAATAACCGGCTAAACAGATGTTTAACAGGTTATGTCTCAGTTTAAACGCTTTTACGTTTTATGAGATGTTTTATCGCGATCCCGTGGGATTTTTGTGTTTTTCTGGGTTAAAAGTAGGCTATCTGATAATCTAGGCAAATCTTAGGCTTCCTGTATACCAAATCTCGTTACAATTGGTAGTACCGTTAGGGCGTGAAGAGGTAACAAACATACACACAAACTTCCGGAGTTATTGTATCAGCGTGATGTGATGTGATCTACTTAATATCCGTTACTAGCTTATTCGTACCTGTTACAATTGTCAGGCTAATGTAATAAGAAAGGGTGCGTCCAATGCCGTAGGAGCGGCCAGCGAATCCATTCAGTGTATTATATCGGTGGACTTGGCTAATGGAAGAATACGCCTTTGTCAGACCAGGGCCTAGCCGTTATCTTTACAATGACTGAGGAGCGGCTAGATTTCTGTAGACTATTGTGTGGAATGGTAATTGGAACGAAGCTTGAGGTACCTTCCTAACACGGAAGTTGCTGAGCTCGAATACCCATTCAACGAGTATTTTGTAAATACTCGTAATGTTAACAAAAAATATACTTCAAATTTGCAACAACCTGAAGGAGTAAAAGTTTTAATTTAGACACACAGCTAAATAGCGAACCATCTTTGTTTCAATTGAAATAAATAGATACAGCTAACATCGCGGTCGTCAACTGAGTCACCAAAAAATGGATCGAAATCAACTCGTGAGGTATCAGTCAGCCTATGGAGGCGAAGTCGTGAATAAAGATGTATTACTAGAAAATATTTCCTATCGTTACCTTCCAAGGCCCAGCACCAAATTTTGATCGTTTGAATTTGAGGCTTAGTGTCATTCATGTAAAATTGAAACTTATTTTGACATATTTAATCTATAGGTAGGATCATGGGCCTTAGGAGGTTAAGTAAATGCAAAGTTTGGTGTGTTTATTTTGATAATGAGTCATTCGCTCATCATGTAAAATACGCAATTACCTTAATCAAGGAATGTGTTGTGTTGTGTAATCGAAACAAAAGTGCAAACGAAAGTGTGTAGGTAACATTAAAATCAACCACCTTGTGTTTACTTATGCTAATTAAGTTTTCGGGTCAGCTGAGACAGAAAGTGTCGGACATGCAGTGAGCTATGCACATTATGGACGTGTTAGTAGCCTTCCTTGTGTGCTGTGAGAAAGAGCATTATGTACTTAGGTATTAGGTGTCAGGTGGTAGTTATTATTGCTGACTGTGCTTGTTTGAAATTTGGGACAGCGGACGCTTTAGTTTAGCTTCACTTAACCAACTTTCTGTTGTTTATTAGCTTACAGCTTAGTAAAATACTGGTGATGAAATTTGGACACATCACTAAGATTAACATCACACATGATGTGTCGTAAATACAATAATGATTTAAAATTTCTTGGCCGACTGTACCTACATAATGTACACCAATATGGGTATTTAATGGGTAGAAGTTATTAAGAAGAAGAAGAAGAATCAGTCCTTTGTTATGGTCTAGTTATTGGCCTATGCAAGGTATCTTACATCTGATTCTGTTTTAAGCGGCTGTCTTTGTGTGTACACAGTGGATACAGTTCTGTGATTAATTATTAGAATAATGAATCTTGTGTGTCAGTGGTGAAATGAATGGCTTAAGTCGTGATGGAGTTATTAATTAGAATTATGATCTACTTTAAGCTAAACAAGTATAAGAGACAGTTGGCAATAATGGGTACCGCGAGAGAAAGCTTTCACTAGATTATGATAGACAAATGTTAGACTAAAAACTTAGATAGTTGTACTTTGTTGTTATGAAATTCTTAACGGTGAGGAGACGGTAGGTACTGGGGTTGGTATACATATTGCGCTAATTAAGTATGAATCTTTAATTTGAGCTCGTTTTACCTGCATACCCTACTACAAATAACTACCTATACAAAATTCTCACCTAGGTGTTCTACCTTCTACTTGTAGGTACAGTCAGCAACAAAGATATCCACACGGTCAAAGTGGCAGAAGTATGTGCACACTACGCTAACGTTGAGATAATAAAGATCGCGTATACCTACATATTTTTGGCCCTTTGATTGTGTCGATATCTGTGATGCTGACTGTACCCAAATAATAATAAATCGACAAAGTAGGTATTTCAATGTTATTTTCAGCACGTTTATACAAACATGGAAGGCAACAAGCAAGCGCAGCAACGCTACCTATCTTGGCTTTGCCAGGCTCAAGGGTTTCCTGGAGACGACAACGAATTTAAAATGCCAAAGACTCAAAGTGCTATAAGTTATTTTATTAGCCATAATTTTCAATCGACTAAAAAAAACACGCTGTCTATTGTTTTAGGGACAATTCAAATGCTTACTAGATGTCTATTATATGCAAATTTTACGCAAATTTATTTTAATTAGGTGGGTACGTAATAAACAAATTCACACGATAACAACAACGATAATTATAAACATAAGAGTATTATTTTTAGTTTTATTATAAAGTGCGGTTCGTAATTCATGTTAAACAGATTTATAACGTTTAACTTTAAATCGGTGGCAATAAAATAATTTGTATGAAATACCTAGGACAACTTTATAAGTGATAAAAACATTACTTGGTCAGCGCCAATCTCCAGGATATGCATCTCCGAGTCAGTGGTCTAGCGGCCGGAAACCACCAGCCATGCCACCAACAAGACGCGAGGCACAACGCGTCCGCGACGGTCACACACTCTCCGCAAACTAACCGGCGGCCAGCGAACAATGTGAAAAAAGAAAATTGTTTCACGCTTCTTGCGCTTAAGTTTAATAAAGAAGAGAATAAATTAATTCCTGCGAAAGTCTGGGCGGGTTGGACGCGCCCGATTGACTGGTGGCCGATTTATCTCGTTTCATCTCGTGTAACGACTCTATTACGATCATTGATTATTGACATAATGAAATAATTAGCGTTTGTTTTACGGAGCGACGGTATATAAAACACAGACTTACCCACAAGATCGGATTTTAATTTTAACGCGAAAGTTTGTTTATATCGAATTATCGAGCCCTAAGAAAAAAATGTAAAATAGGTAGACCAACAAAATGATGAATGATAAAAAAATTCCACCGACGTTTTTCTTCCATTAGCAGGCAATTTAGTGCTTTCATACTAAATAACAATAACAAGAAAAGAAAAACACTTGCGCGATGCACGCAGCAAGATACTCAACCTGATATTCATCCATCCACGGTTGCTTCAATTTTATCTCACTTTCTTATTGATTAATGGATTCGCGGAATGTGAGTCGCGTCGCTTGCGCACTCGGACTGGGCAGCGCGGGCGCGGGTCCTCGCGCAGGATCCACGCTCGGACGCGCGCTTTGTGTACTTCGACATGAGCTCATTCACTTTCGTTTTATTATTCGGGATCGTGACGACCGCAGACACAATGACAAGATGATAATAATAGCTACACGGCAGCATCATAAGTACGCAAGTACCAACAACGGTTCTGTATCTACCTACTTACCTTACGTAGGTACAAAATGTTTGTGGACTACCCACGTAAAAATTGGTTAAAACTTTGTTTTTACAATTTCTGCAATTTGGTAACTGGGACGTTTAAGAGGTAACGTAACATGAAAGTAAACATCACCCCTGTATTCCTGAATGTGATAGGCAGTGCACACAAAATGTTACGCGGTCAAAATCACGACTATTTCACGACTCGTAGCTACTTTTAGCATAATTTTCGATTTAAACATAGATAGATTTATCTAAGTATAGGTATCCACGGTAGAAATGGAGAGGTGTTATAGCGACACCGCACGGCTTGTGCACTTGTATGAAGCCTAAGTGTGTGGGCGTCCTAGATTACTAGTAGGTATTTGCCGTTACTAGGTACAATGACTGATCGCGCATGATGTGTTCCTTCCATCAAACTGATTCGACATGGCACGGTCGAGTAGCCAGCAAAAAACGACCTTGCTTTTGTCATTGGATCATTTCGTACCGGTATTGTCATCCTACGATTCAAATCCAACGGTATTTGTTATTCGTCGCATGAGCCGAATTTATTCGACCGAGACTGATACAGTGTAGTTCTATTTTTACTACCAAACAGTTTATGAAGATATTATTTTATTTGTCATGCAAGGTTCTAAAATAAAACATTGTGCGCGACTGCTGTTGTTGAAACACAAGCAAACGACGGAGTCTAGGAACTTATTTTTTTTTTAATACAAGTATAGCTACTTAGAACCCGTGTGGTGTCGGGTTTAGAATAACACGTCTCCATTTCTTCCGTGGATGTCGAAAGAGGCGACTAAGGACATAGGTTAAGGCAGGGGTTCCCAATATATTTCAGCCCGCGGCGCACCTACAAGTTTAGAATTTTGTCACGGCGCCCTACCCTGTGTATTTGAAAAATATACAGTACAAATAGGCTCAGATAATGGTAGTATTTAGGTTGAGAGTGTAAAAATTAAAATGGTTTCGGATAATGATAAAGAATCGACTCACGGCGGCGCCCCTCAATACTTTCTGCGGCGCACAGTTTGGGAACCCCTGGGTTAAGGTATATTTTAGGCGACAGGCTAGCAACCTCTCACTATTGTACCTGCCACCTCAAACCCTTAAAAATATTATGCTAGAAGTGGCCACAAATCGTGAAATGGTCATCGTTTTGTTTGTGTAGCGTTTTGTGTGCTCTGCCTACCCCGTTTGGGAATACAGGCGTGATTGTATGCATAGTTACTTAGTGGTCAGCAAAAAAAGTTAACAAGATTCCATATGTTTAAGTTTTTTGTCCACCATAAAAGTTAGTTAAAATGTAAGGGGCCATCCATAAAGTACGTCACACAAAAATTGGGGAATTTTAGACCCCCCCTCCCCCTATGTCACACATTTTACTATGAAAATTACAGGAATTTCGTTCAAGTGTCACAAAACACTGACCCCCCCCCCTCCGAAAGTGTGACGTACTTTATGGATGACCCCTAAGATCTCGGTGACAATAAGCTGGGACGGACAAAAATACAGTTAATCAAAACTAGCTAAGTACAATTTGTGTGTAAAATAGTGCCGGTTTACAAACATGATTTTCGTTCGCCTATAATACTTATATGTAAACCTTACCTACTTAAAAAGATATTGTGTATTATAATTTTAAGTTTTTTTTGCGAAATTTGAATGATACCGAAGGAAGCAGTTTTTTTATACTCAAATCAAAAACTCGATATACAGAAAAAATACAGATGCCACTCGATAACCGAAGTAACATTTTCAAATTATAAGAACTTCTTTCAAGCCTATAGTTACAATAATATTAGAAAAAAAAACTTACGTTGGCTGAAAGCCATAATTATTTTCATTTCACATTGGCAAAATTAGCAAGTTGTCGAAACGTAGCGTAGTTACTAAAAAAAGTCATGATTAAAAAATATCAAATACCTACTTACATTATTCCGTCCGATTGGCGGGTAATTAGTAAATTTTCATAACGTTACCAAACACGGTACAAGTCATATTTTTGTGCTGCACTGTATTTCTTCTGATCGTTTTCATAATTATAAGTAACTAATTAAATATAGTTTTTAGTCATTTGAAGACTTTTCAAACAACCCAAATGTGAGAAACAAATGACGGGATCTGTCATACACAATTAAGTCAAAATTCCGTAAGTAGGTAAGGATCATGTACGCTGATGATAATTCAGATAAAGAAAGCGAATATGAAGATCGCAGTCCTGACGATAGTCCCAACATAACTAAGAAATCGTTATCGTCAGTTGGGTTTAGAAGTAATCCAGAAAATCAAAACGCGAGACCGCTAGCGTTGCGTGCGACGCAGTCCTTTACCGGTGCAGTAGAAGAGCTTCGTATTTGTGGCAACTTTCAAAGAATGAACTTGTGTAATAGAATGAATGTGATGTCGGCGCCGAAGATAGCTACGGTATGTCCGTGTGGGTGCCTGCTGCGGCCCGCCACGGCCGTGCCCTTCCGCACGCGCGAGCAGGGCACGCTGGCGCTGCACGTCGTGTCGCCCGACGTGCTCAACTACCACGGCTACTGCTTCGAGCCCAACCAAATAGCCATGTTTTGGAAGAAAGACTGTAGAATGTTCTTGTGGAAAGGCCAAGCGAAAATGAAGAATGTTATACATGCTGATTCACACAAGATATAATTAAGATGATTTTTGTTATACACTGGAGTGTAATTCAATTTATGTAATACCAATTACTAATTATTAAAGACAAGCTAGCTATGTTGATTTAATCATCGTTTTTATTTAATTTAAAGACCTATTTGAAACCAAAATTTGTTTATTTTTATGCAAATAAAACATACATAAAATACCTATTTATAAATAATAAAACATTAAGAACAGACAATTTCTAACAATATCTAACTAAGTATGTAACATAAGTCTACTGCAACGTTTGGACGGTGTCTAACGGTTGCTTTTCGACACCAGGTATATCAGCCGCTACGTTCTCCCCACACGAGAATCTAACATAATCGAGAACTTCAACGTTGTTCTGTTCTAATATTTCTTCGACGGTGTACGAAGGGTCCAAGAGGTATTCTTGATAGATGAGGCATGTTTCGTCGTCGGAGTTTTTGGCTGGTTTATCGACGTGCTTGTCTCCGATCTTGCTGGGGGCGCAGCCGACGATGTGTTGGCAGATCTGGCGGCCGACGTCGTCGCCGGCGGGCTGGCGGTAGGCCACGAGCGCGCCGTACTTGCCGGCGCTGTAGGCGGCCGGCGCGGCGGGCGCGGGGTGCGCGTACCCGGCGATGCGAACGTCGCTGCTGTTCGCTTTCCAGCACTCCGCGCGTCGCAGCACAGCGTTTTCCCCCACGGACCCGATGAACAGGGCCAGCACTTCGGATAACTTCTTGCCGTCTGCGCTTAGGTTGCCTAGCTGTTCGCTATCCAGTTCCATCTGAAAATGCAGATTTCTTTTGATAAATGTTAAATTCAAGATGTCAGGTTAGCTCTGCTAATAAGGACTCCTGGTCTTAGCATTTCAAAAACCTTTCATGTACTTTAAAATTAGTTTTCTTTGAGGCTTAACAATTACAGGTTGTCATGTTGCTCAATATATTTTATTTATAAATTGCATCATAATTATATTTACATAAAGCATTCTTTTGCCTGTAATTTTTCTGCATTTATGGCACTATTATCACTACCCTAAATTGGTTCTAATTTCTGATAAAAATAATGATTATTCATTGATGTTCTCAAAGTAAGTTCTTCCCAAATCTCATAATATTTTATTGATGTTTGTGTTTGTATGTAAATTTTATAGAAACCTATAATTCATAAATAAGAGACCACAAGTTTTCTTGTAAAAGCGATACAAAAATAAAACTATGTTAAATTTATTTTACCTTTGTAACTGGCCCCTTTGACTGCTTACTAGTATGGGCCAGTTTGAAGCATGCTGCAGCAGCATCTTCTAACATCTTCTGGAATTTGTCATTCTTAGCTACAAAGTCTGTCTCGCAGTTGAGTTCGACAAGGGCACCATGGTTGTTGTCAAACTTGACAGCCACTAGACCCTGCAGAGCTGATCGTCCTGCCAGCTTTGTGGCCTTTGCCCAACCCATAGCCTGAGCTTGTTCATTCAGCCATGTCTCTGCCTGCAAAAGTTACAATTTCAAACTTTATAACAATTTGTGACAATTACGAGTCGTATAATGGTATTTCATTTGTTCCGATTATAGGTTGGTAAATTTACCTAACATTGAAGAAAAGTAAAAACATTCAGCACCTATAAAAATATTGAAAAGAGAATGAAAAAATGTTGTACATTTTGTCATCACCACCACCACAGCCAATACGGGAGATACAGTTGGCTACTCATAATATACCATATATATTATAGAAAACATAAAACGGAAAGCAACTGTTTGTACTTTCTATATGCATTGAAACTAACTTTCATGTCTTAGGAACTTTGATGTGGCAGAAAAACGAAGGACTAAGATACAAAGTACATACACAATATAACTCAGGATTCTGTTGTACAAAAATTTTTTTTTTCTGTTATTATACATACATACCTTTTCAGAGTCATTGTTATGCATTTCAAGAGCTTTCTTGCAATTAGCAATAGTGTATCCAGTCTTCTTCCGCAGCTTGGCCAGCAGAGAAGATTCCGCTGCTCGACACAGGGGACTGGTGTGCAGACTTCGTACCAACTGGAATATCATCTGTAATTGAGCAAATAAACAACTTGTTTCTTAGTTTATTACCATTGTCATTGGTATAATTTCAGAAAAAGAAGTAAATAAAAGATATTTGTTAGGTAGTTTTAAATAGAAGGTATTATCTGATTTTGAGAAGCAGGCTGAAATGATGTTATCTTACTCACACACAAAACAATCAACCACTGTTAACTAGTATTTAGCCTGCAGTTTTTAACAAAAGAAAACATCTACCAAAGCCCAGTTAAAATAAACTCATGACAGCATCTAACTGATCAAGATTGCCATTGGCTTAGCTCCATGACATCATTTGAGTAGGGAGGGGTATTGGTAGGTACTTGATACAATCAAGGCCAATTCTCAAAACAGTATTATGACTGTAGTATGGCTACAAGCAGCTTCAAAGCAATACCGTCAGCAGAGTAAAACTTATTAGTTACCTTAGAATAAACCTTTAGTTTTTGCTTCATTCATGAACTCTTAACCTATAAATTGATAAAATAATATGAGAAGTTACAAAATAATTACGACACAATTTGGTACAAACAATTATTAATGAAAACAGTAAATTTGTAACTATATTGATGTAACCTTTTTCGAACTTCAAATCAAACTGGCCACTACATAAAAAAAAACCATAGAAACGAAAAACTTAAGAATATTACGTCCCCATAGAAACCGGCTTGCTGACTGATATCAAACTGAAATTGATTTGTTATTGTGTCAATAGATAGAAAGCTTTGTTTATTCATAATTATTTAACTTAATTATTACTAGGATAGTTTATTAAAGTTAAGAAATCGTATGGAAATAAACCTAACCAAATATTATAGTGCAGTGATTATTTAATGCAAGACGTACCCTTTATTTGTACCGCAACTTTTGAGCCAGGTAAGAAATAAATGCGTTCTTGTTCTTCCAATAGCCCCTGTGGAAAATTTTGTAGTTTTCTTATTGCTTAACTTGCCAAGAAATAAATATAATTACCAAAATTATTCACTGATATGTCAGAATCATTTGACAGCCAGCCAGGCGTGAGAGAAAATTTGCGTTTTGTTTTTGCTTTCACGAGTTATTATTAACATTAACATTGCTACTAAAAAAAGAGCAGGCGTTATTTAGTCGTTGTTGCTATTCAAATGTGACAGGCGTAGGTAGACAAACTAATATATACTTTGTACCTACCGGTTCGGGACGATAATTAGGTGTTACTACGCTGCCGGTATCCAGTTCATCCTCTTCTTTTTTTATAATGATATAGTTTTTAATACTAGCTTGTACTAACACAGAGCAGAATGACTCGTAATGTTACTTACCAATTAATTTTGCGTTTTGTATGGAAATAGCATTTGCATCTTCCACAAATGTTTTTAAGGTTCCGTATTCAAAGGGTGAAAACGGAACCCTATTACTGAGATTTCGCTGTCCGCTCGTCTGTCCGTCTATCGTCAGGCTGTATCTGACGGAGTCACGGACCGTGCTAGCTAGACTGTTGAAATGTTCACAGATTCTTATTCCTTATTATTTCTTCCATGTTTGAAAAGCAGCTTGATTAATCGGCACGTTGATACATCAACACAAAAACACAAATCATGGACAGAGCTAACAAACCAACACGAAAAAAGTCACTACCGGAACCTTCGTCATCCGACGTGAAATTACCGAAGCTTCCCAAAATGAAGAAACCTGACAGCTCCAAGATACGGACTAAGCCACTATTCTCGTTGCCTGAAGAAGTTCTCAAGTTACCACCACCCCCTAAAGCAGCGAAGAAAGAAATGACAACCGTAATCAGAAAAAAATCTGTCGGTAATAATGATGTAGACTCCGGCATTAAACGTGGCAAGATTTTGAGTGGTGGGGATAAGTTCGCGCATCGCTTTTCCATGAAAAGAGCTTAGCGCGAACTTACCCCTACTGCTTAAAATCCTGCCAAATTAGATTTCGGCACTAGTTTACAGTTATTAAAATTAGGTGTTAACGTAGGTAAATATTAACCCTGTTTTTTTGCAGTAATGCAAAATTTTACTGCTCTGAAAAAAGCACGAGAACAATTCAGAGCTAAGCTAATGGATTTGATTTGTCAGCCAAGCCCGGACGAGAGTTCGGGAGAATTTCCATCCGGAGAAGAAAAGAACATGCTACGATACTATTACTATTTACGATATGGTATTGATTCTGTACATGTTGCGCCACTGGACCAAAAAATTATAAAAAGGTAAATAAAAATTTAGGTACTTACTCCTTAATATAGCTAAGTGAACTACCCCCTAGACTAGGTGTTTAGTATTTACACATTGAATCTATGATTTAATTCCTTGGTAATTTAATTCTACTGAAAGAACTTCGATAATGGTAGGTTAAAAAGGAATGAAGTAAATTTTATCATACAAAAAGTCGGTTGACTTTGGTTAAAAAGTTGTTGTGTCACACCACACTCAACCTATTAGGGACTTATTATTACCTTTAAACCTATGATTAATCGTAAATTTACGTACAACATTATAAATACTTGTTATCTACTACCACGTTTCGAACTCGCAATGATGTCAACAGATGGGGATTTCCCCAGAACCTAAATACCTACTTGTATTAACAGATATTATTATGTAGGTATTTAGCTGTACAGGCCCTGGCATTTAACTAGGCAAGACTTTCCTGCGGTTAAGCGATACGCGAACTTACCTCCACTACTTGAAACCTTGCCAACTTAAAAGATGATGGGGACCTGTAGGCTTAGCACAGCAGCTCACGCGTGACGACACGCGCGCGGGATAGACTACCTGTCATTTTCTGACGTCTCTAGTAAGACAGTGACAGATATATAGTCTATCTCGCGCACATCTCTACTACTCGTGCCTTGCTGTGCTAAGCCGAATGTAAAATGTAAGTACAGGCACAGAATAGGTAATAGAGTACAGGTAAGACCGTTGAAGGGTTCCTGTACCTACTAAAGAAATTGTATTTTTGTGTACTTGAATGTTGCCAAATAAATATGAATATGAATATGAATATGAAACTGATTCTATTTAATCGCTTTTATAGAGTTCACAACTTGATTTCACCGAAACTGAAAAAATGGTCGGAAACGTTAATCATAGCTACCGACGAAATGTGTGAAGATTTTATGATGAGTATGAAGAAGGCGATTGTGGATTTTGTTTTAAGAGATCCAAATACGGTATGTAAAAAATGTAAACGCTAGTAGGTAGATACATTACGTGACTAGATGCGACATATTATAAATGTATTTTTTATTTTACTATAATGACTTCACCTGAAACATAGGTAAGTACGTAGGATTTTTTTCAGAAAGGTCCTCAAATGGTACTTTTTTGTTTTTTGTTTAGGAAGAGTCAGCTGAGGAGGAAGATACTCCACTTAAACTAGAAATGGCCAAGAAAGATGACGCTTGGAGGAACCGCTATGCCGTAGCTCAGAAAACATTAAATAAGGAGTTATTTACCCTTAACCCCTGCATTGCACAGGTCTTAGAGATCTGGATGAAGCAATTCAAGTAAACGGGTGTTATTTACATTTTATCCTACTTAAGTTAATTGTTAATTCGTATACCTAGTTACGTACACGTAAGTAGGTACAACAAACCCATATAATCATCAAAGAGTGACGGCTCATGGCGTAGTTTCTCCCTCTTATACCTGTCCTGTTGTTAGATGCATAGTTACCTACGAACTATTGAATGGTTAAAATGAAGCTAATTTCCACAAAACTATTAATTGAGTTACATGCATCAAACAACAGGGTCTGATGTTTTATCACGACACCGTCCGGCTTTTTCCCTTTTTCTGATTTTTTTCTTAAATTTGTCCTGTAGAAAATTCGTTGTAAAAAATAAGATAATATACCTATTATGGTTTATTTTTTTGGTTTTAGCGATCTTAGACTGATAAATATAAGCGAGTTAATGTCAGCAACAGAAGCCTACTTGCTAACAGAATTCACTTCACTTTGTAAGAAAAATATTGAGGGAGTCTCTGCTTTGTTGATGAATCACTGGGTGCCTATGTTGAGGGCTGTCTTCCAACAGGTAATCTAACTTCCTAATAAAATGTAATGTTGACGGATAATGTACGAACGTTAAGTTTTTAGTGACTTTCTATTCCTAGTTTAGTACTCGGTACCAAACCAGCTATACAGGGTGGAAAGTTTCAATGGGCCCTGGAGGGAAACTACTCTAAATCCTTTAGTTAGCTAATTTTACTGAAAGGAAAC
>BHDV01070732.1:137307-203770 GCA_005406045.1 Adoxophyes honmai | reverse complement strand
TCTGATTGTCTGTAAACAATGTTTTGGTATTATTCAAATATCAACACAAACCAATACACACCATGCTGACTATACATGACGTATGGCAATACGTAAACTGATAGTAGCGACACTGCGCCAGGGCTAAATAGATAGTTGTCAGGCTTTACCAAAAATGGCATTTTTCACACAGACTTGTTTCTTGATTTAAACAAAATTTTTGCAGGCGGGACATTTTGCGAAAGGGAAGTTTTGCGAACGGGACATTTTGCGAAAGAGGCTTTTTCAGAAGGGCCATTTTGCGAAAACAATGGGACGTTTTGAAGAAGGGACGTTTAGAGAAAGGGATGTAATGGGATTGGGGTATATTGCATAAGGGACCATTTGAGAAAGGGACGTAATTTTGGTGGAGGAACATTTTGCGAGTGGGACATTATGAGCCCTAACCATAATTATGTCGATTCTATTTTTATTGTAGTATTATTTTATCTTCAATATTAAGTATATTTCAGGTATGCGTGCGGTAAAGTCAGTGCTCCGAGCAGCCGGAGCTTTGAAGTTGCGATATCCAGACGAAGACGAGGATGTCATTCTCTTGCGGTCCATTAAAGACGTTAATCTTCCTAAGTTCCTTGAGCATGATGTACCGCTGTTCATGGTACGATCAGGACTTAACACCCGACTGCCATACTATCTTTTTAATATCTACCTCAAAATACTACAAGCAGGCACTTCATTATTTTTTCTTCTGGTGCAGGGTATAATCGGTGACTTGTTCCCTGGGCTCCCGCTACCCGCAGCCGGTCTACCCCATCTGGTAGCTTGTTTAAAAGTAGTGTGTGGACCTCTTAACTTACAGGCCAATGACTTCTTCGTTGAAAAGGTGCTGTGGTCTCAATATTTTAGTAGGTATACATTTTTGCACAATATTTTATTCTTACAGTCTTTCTTTTTTTTTAGGTTCTACAGCTATACGAAATGATCCTCGTACGACACGGACTTATGTTAGTAGGATACCCTTTTTCAGGAAAAACCAAATGCTATCATGCGTTAGGTCATGCATTAGGACTCGTTCATGAAAAAGTAAGTACTCATACCTCACACACAATTCTTACTCGTATCTACACAACATATCGTTACATTACCGAAGACAGTTTTAATACATACATACATATTCTCATGCCTGTATTCCCAAGAGCACATTAGCTCATAAATCCAGTGCCACGTTTAGCAATATCAGGGTAACCAGAAGTCAAACGTGATATTGCAGTGATAGGTTGCTACCCCATCGCTCACAATACACTAACCCTTTTCCATAGTCGACTCTTACGACACCCACGGGAAGAAAGGGGGAGATGCTATTCTAACCCGGCACCACACGGGGAAGATGCTATATGCTATTCTAACCCAGTAACAGTTTTAATATAAGTACGTAATTTATATAATTTATGATTTTTAAGCGTTTGATGGATGAGAATCCAGTAGAATGGACAGTTATAAATCCGAAATCAATTACTATGGGTCAATTGTATGGACAGTTTGATCCAGTATCCCACGAGTGGTCTGACGGCATCCTTGCTGTCAGTTACAGAGCGTTTGCAGTGTCTACTAATGACAACAGGTACTGAACATTTTACCGATACAAATCGTACTCTTCTACTTATGGTTTCTAAAGTGTACTCTTTCCCTGAACTTGTAGGAAATGGCTCGTGTTTGATGGACCAGTAGACGCTATTTGGATTGAAAATCTGAACACTGTGCTAGATGACAACAAGAAACTGTGCCTGATGAGCGGCGAGATCATTCAGCTCGCGCCTACAACTAACCTGATCTTTGAGCCCATGGACCTTGAGGCTGCATCACCTGCTACGGTACACTTTCTTTAGTGCTAATAATATAGGGAAAATAGCATAGTATCATTAAGCGGCTATAGGCAAATTAGCACAAGGGTGGAGAAAATTTTGTTTTATGTCTAGTTGTTTATGTCATGTTACATTTAGGTGTCACGCTGCGGTATGATATACTTGGAACCGAAAGGCCTAGGATGGAAATGCCTAATGGATTCTTGGCTGAACACTCTGCCAGAGTCTCTGTCACAAGCCAACCGCAACATCATCAAAACTTTGTTTCATCGCTTCATGTCTCCGTTACTGTGGCTTGTTGAATATTCAGGGCAAACTAAGGTAGATTACTTTTTTGTTGTTATGTGAAATCAAGTTAGGTGTATAATACATAATATTTATTTTATTATAGTCAAACATCCATAATATGTTCTTTAATTATCTGAATTGCGTAATATTAGATTGCTTATTTACCGTTTTGTTAATTCGTAATTTTTTTACTTCGTTTTCTTTACATCGAATTGCCAAAATAACTTGTGTGTGAATCATAATTTCTTGGAGACCAAATTATCGTAATACTAGATTGTGAAAACATATTGGCCGTAAAGCAAATGTAGCTATGAAGAAAATCTAGTAGCTACCTAGGTATACATATTGGGTATCTGTTATGTTGAAGTCTGGTATTTCAGCAATTTTATATTATGCAAAAATATAATATATTATTGTACCTATACATATCAATTGTCGAAACTTGCCGAAAATTCTGTTAGCGTAACCTTTGTGTGAAAAGTTAAATTGAAATTCTGCAATCTGTTTGTAAAGTATTTAATGAAATTATTTGTATTTTTTTTTATGAAACAAACGTTAATAGTATTGTTTACAATGTAACAAGGTTTGATTTCACAGCAAATGTATGTAACATCACGCAGTAATTTGGTTCAAGCCTGTATGTATTTAATTGATACTTTTATGGACGATTTCAACGACGAGAAGTATATGGAAACGATGACTGATCTTGATATCAGAGCGCAACTAGAGGTAAACAGAACATAATAATTACATATATTTAAATGCTGTTTCAAGTTCTTTAAGCCAGAAAAAAGATATATTTTCTTTCTAGGGCGTTTTCTTCTTTTCTTGTATTTGGTCTATCGGCGCTACTTTAGAAGCTAGCAGTCGCGCTAAGTTCGACATATTGTTTAGAGGACTGCTAGAAAAAGAATTCCCCGAAAAGGTAGGTCAATAAATTAATAAGTACTTAATAAGAAATTGATGATTGATGTAGAAAAAATTATTCAAGTTTTCTGTTTAGATTAATGAACGTTTCAATCTGCAGACGATAGTTGTGATTAATATAAATACTTGCTTTCTTTTTAGGTTATAGAAATTTTAAAATTTCCTAGAACAATAGCTAAACCAGAAAAGCCATATATTTTCATCATTCCCAAAGAAGGACTCGTTTACGACTATCGATTCATCAAAGAGGTATAATATTATTTTTTCGACAATATGTTGCCTACGAAAATGTTGGCGTGACGGACGTGTTAAATATCAATGCAAAATATGTATTAAATATTTTATTGTACAGGGTAAAGGAAAATGGAAACCATGGCAAGATGATGTGGTTTCTGCACCACCAATAAGCAGAGATACGCCTCCGAATCAAATATTAGTAACGACTCTTGATAGTGTCAGATACTTAGCGCTGTTCAAGCTTATGGTTACACATCACAAAGCTGTGATGATGGTTGGCCCCACGGGCACAGGAAAGTCATCGTACATAATCGTAAGTATACCAATGATTACCGATATCATTGTTGTATTTAACTAAACACATTTTTCAATAATTGTCGCCTTTTTCTTCGGCCTCCTCAGGATTATTTAGTAAAGAGAGTTGACACAAAAATCTATAAAGCTCTTATTATGGCATTTTCGGCACAAACAAATTGCAATCAGACCCAAGACATAATTATGGGCAAACTGGATAAGAGACGAAAAGGTTAGATTTTGTGCGCTTTCGCAGTTATTATGCAATTGAATACCTTAATTGACTTTTAAATCAAAATTACTAATTTCACAGGGGTCTTTGGTCCGCCGATTGGTTGCTACTCTGTTGTGTTTGTGGATGATGTGAGCATGCCCCAAGCCGAAACGTACGGTGCACAGCCTCCCATAGAAGTATTGCGTCAGGGTATAGATTTGGGGCTGTGGTACGACCGTAAGACCAACGTTGCTATGCATCTTATCGATGTTCAGGTGTGTACATACCGTCATTGGCTTAATTTGTCAAACGTTACGTAGTCTGTCAAATTATGCGTATAATTACAGTTTATGTGTGCTATGGGCAAACCGACACCAGGAGCAAAGCTCATCACTCCCAGATTTTCTCGGCATTTCGCATTCTTCTGCATTGATGAGTTTGATGAAGAAACTCTGCGTGTTATTTTTTGCAGAATAATGTTATGGCATCTTGATACAAGGTATGTTTAGTTTTCAATGAACGTTATTCCAGTATTTATATTTTCAATGCATTATTCTTATTAAACCTTTTTTTGTGTAGAGGGTTTTCTAAGGATTTCGATCCGTGCATCGAGGAAATTGTTAACGGTACCTTGGAAGTATACAAGCAGTGCCGCTTGAATTTACTGCCAACGCCGTCGAAATCACATTACACTTTCAATCTTCGGGATTTCTCGAGAGTTATACTGGTAAGAAATTCCAGACGTATAAAAAATAAAAAGACTTTTTGGAACTTTGTGGTCATTTATACATATACGTTTCCTGAATACAGGGTGTACTTTTATCGGTCCCGGAAGTTACCCCATCTCTTCAATCTATCAAACGGCTTTGGGTTCATGAATGTCTCCGAGTTTTCTCAGACCGACTTGTCGAAGAAAAAGACCGGCAGTGGTTAGTTACGTGTCTACGAGATGCAACTGCTAAGTGCCTCAACGATAATTTCGACAAAATGCTTTCAAGACTTCTTGACGGCTCGGATGAGGCTCGTATTTCTATTGGTTTGACTCCGTACCTATTTGATCAAAGGAATATTTCTTTTGACTTTTTTATGATTTTTTATAGATTACGGATCGTCATTTGCGCAATCTGATCTATTGCGACTTTGCAAATCCAAAAGTAGACACCCGATTTTACATGGAGACAACCAATATGGAACATTTGAATTCTACAGTAGACGCCTTTTTAGTTGAATTCAACAATATGTCTAAGAAGCCGATGAATTTGGTGTTGTTCAGGTAACACACTATTCAGTGATGGTTGATTTTTTAATAAGTTGAGACCAAGTAAGTATGAGAATTTTCCTATTAGATTCGCCATTGAGCACGTGTCTCGGATCTGCCGGGTGCTGACACAGCCACGCTCACATGCGTTACTTGTTGGCCTTGGAGGCTCCGGCAGACAGTCGCTCACTCGCCTCGCCGCTCACATAAACGAGTATGACCTATTTCAGGTATGAAGTCCAATTTATATGACTAAGGCAGTGCTGTAATCGTAGATAATGAAACTAAATCCGATAGTTACTTGCCTAGGGTAAAGTCACCGGTAATGGACAAAGAGCCAGTAATGGACAATGACTCTTATTTACTACCCACAAAGGAAAAGTCATTTGTTTTACAACAATCAATTCACAACTCTATGGTCTTTAAATTATGAATGAAGTGTCCATCACTGGTGCTTGTCAGCTTAAACCGTCCATAACTGGTGCCGTTACCCTATGTCTTTTAACTTTTTGCATTAAACTTCAGGTTGAGATGAGCCGCACGTACGGAAAAACGGAATGGCGAGAAGATTTGAAAACTTTGCTACGGAAATCAAGCACACCAGATTTACATATGGTGTTTCTGTTTATTGAATCTCAGGTAAAACACGAATAAATATTAGGGTCATAATTGTATGGTACCTATATCCTCTTTCATCATTTTCTATTCCTGAGTACAGATAAAAGAAGAAGGATTTCTAGAAGACGTTAATAACATGCTTAATTCTGGAGAAGTACCTAATATTTTCGGCGCTGACGAGAAAGCAGAAATATGCGAGAAGATGAGAGTTGTAAGTAAATTGTTCATACTAATTATTTTTAAATACTAGCTTTGGATTAAATGGCCTCATGGTCCTAATCTATTGCCCTTCAGATTGATCGGCAAAGAGACAAGTCCCTGCAGACAGACGGCAGCCCGACCGCGCTGTACGCGTACTTCGTGTCCATCGTGCGCGACCAGCTGCACATTGTTCTGGCCATGTCGCCCGCCGGCACCTCGCTGCGCACGCGCATCCGCAAGTTCCCATCCCTTGTCAACTGCTGCACTATAGATTGGTTCCAGGTGACTTGTATGCCCAAGAATAGACTATATTAAAAAATACATAATTATATGAACAGGAAGCGAAGGAAGTATGTCAGAATAGAAGCGAATGGCGCTCTGTTGTCTCTGCCTACCCCGCAGGGAATAAGGCGTGACGGTTATGTATGTATGTATATGAACATAAACATACACTTACTAAATATTACAGGAATGGCCTCCGGACGCTCTGCTGGCGGTAGCAACAAGGTTCCTAAAGGATGTGGAGCTGACGGAGCTGGAGCGCGACACGGCCATCAAGCTGTGCCAGGTGTTCCACGTGGACACGCAGGAGCTCACGCGCCAGTTCCTGCTGCGGCTCAAGCGCTACAACTACGTCACGCCCACCGCGTACCTCGAGCTCATCAATATGTTCAAGGCGTTGCTCAACAAGAAAAGGACGTAAGTCGTTACCTTGAACAAAAATATACAGGTTTTTAAACGTCATAAGCCAGCAAACGTGAATTCTATTTTTTTCAAACCAACAGAGAGTTACTGTTAGGTGAAAAACGATACCTCATCGGTCTGGACCAGCTCGCTATTGCTGCCAAATCAGTCGCAGCGTTGCAAGAAGCACTAGAGGTGTTACAGCCAAAATTGGCTGCTGGTGCTGCGGCAGTAGCGGAAACTACCGCTAAGGTCGAAAAGGAAAAAGAAGGAGTCGCATTAGTAGCGGCTGAAGTATTGGTGGATCAAGCTGCTGCTGAAGAACAGGTTAGCTTACTAATGTATTCCTAGTTGAAAATGATACGGTAGTGGAAGTACAGTCAAGGAAATTGATACCTGTGCCACTTTGAACCTTTTCATAGTGAGTTTCATATTGCTTTGATTAGTAGAAAGTATGGTATGTCACAGTGACATTTCTTGTGAAAAGGTACAAAGTGGCACTGTAATCAATTTCCTTGACTGTACATCGAAAAGACAGATAAGCCGAATTAAAGTAGAGAGGGCATATTTTTATAAACATCAATCACTAAAGCATCAATAACCTTTTGTCATTTTGTACAGGCGGCAGAAGCTCAAGGAATAAAAGAAGAGTGCGATGCTGATTTAGCGGAGGCCATGCCGATCCTCAACGTTGCTTTGGCGGCTCTGGATACACTCACGCCTCAGGATATCACCTTCATCAAAACAATGAAGAGTCCCCCTAGAGGCATCAGACTTGTCATGGAAGCTATTTGTATTCTGAAGGTATTTTTTATACTCATCTAGAAATACCTACTTTTCCAAAACGATTACAGCCTTTTCGTAATCGACACTGTATTAATCATTGAATGGCATATTGTAACCGTTAGCAACCATGGTCGAAATATTTTCTCATATTGACAGAGGAAATCTATGGATGCATTTGAATGCCGAATCTATGAGTTGCTTCCCTACTTCTACAGCATTGTGTTTTTTTTTGTTTTTTTTTATGCCCACGACTAAAAGGATGACCCGGTAAGTCAAAACTTACAGAATCACATGAAGTGGTTTTAGTGCACTAAATGTTTGTTTTTATTTTAACGCGTGTTTAGTGTTTTGTTTCTAGAGTCTAGATTTTTATTGCTAATACATTTGCATAGCTTAGCATGTTTGAGTACAAATACGGAAAATTTGGCACGAATGATTTTACATAACAGGAGATGAAGCCGGATAAAGTGCCTAACCCGTCGGGTGTAGGCACGGTGGAGGACTGGTGGGGTCCATCCAAGAAACTACTCAACGATATCAAGTTCCTGGAGGGACTGCAGAACTATGACAAAGACAATATCCCACCAGCTGTCATGGCCAAGCTCATGAAGACTGTCATGCAAGACGAAGGCTTCGTACCCGAAAAGATACGTACAGTATCTACCGCCGCTGAAGGTAAATACTGTTTCCCTGCCTTCATTTACTCCACTAGTTAGGTACATTACAAATTAAGTTATAGATTATCGTGTCTTATTTTTTTTTCGCGATATACTCATAATACAAAATCGTTCATAATTGTTGAAAAAATGCGATTTGTGATATTCGTCTAACCTCGAATACAATCTTGGAAGGAATGTGCAAGTGGGTGATTGCGATGACGAAGTACGACAAGGTGGCGAAAGTGGTGGCGCCGAAGAAGCAGCGGCTCGCGGCCGCGCAGGCCGTCTACGACAAGGCCATGGCCGCGCTCGCTATTAAGCAGGCGCAGCTCAGAGAGGTAATTACTCGTATGTATTAACAAATAAACAAAAATGTTAAATCAATTACGTATCCCAATTTCATTTCATTCAATCAAAGATTCTGAGTAACATTCGAAAACAACGACTGCCGAAAGTTATTCTTCTAATAACAAAACCATTTAACAAAATGAACATTAGTGATTAAAGATATCACTTAGGTGCAACTTAAACTGGATGGATTGGAAGAAGCTTTAGCGGCACAAAGTCGCCAGCAAAAGGCGCTTGATGATGAAGTGATGGACTGCAGCAATAAATTGAAACGAGCTGAAATGCTTATCTCAGGTTTAGGAGGGGAAAAGACCAGATGGATGCAAATAGCGAAAGATTTACGTGAGACCTACAATTCATTAACTGGTAAGGCTCTTGTTACGTAATGTTGCAACCAAGTGTAATGTGTTTTATATTATTACGTAACTTTGAATACGTTTTCAGGTGACATTTTGATTGCTGCTGGCATCATAGCCTATCTGGGACCGTTTACTGCTGCTTTTAGAACTGAACAAGTATGACATTACTCATTTTTGCTCTAGAGAAGACCTCTTGGACATTAGAAACTCGCTAACACTATTTGTTTACACGTTTACAGGTTAAGAAATGGGCACAAGCATGTCATGATTGTGGTATTGTGTGTACTCTTAACTTCAGCCTAATCAACTCTTTGGGTGAGCCGGTTGTTATCCAGCAGTGGAACATTGACGGTCTACCGTCTGATAATTTCAGTGTGGAAAGCGCTATTATTATAATGTAAGTTTTTGCTACAGCTAACTACTTACTGTCTGGAACATAAATAAGCGCGAGTTTATTTGAGGTAAAAGTTCTAAAATATTACCTCTAATATAAAATAACTTAAATGTTGATATTGCAAATGTAAACAGGACAGCCAGGCGTTGGCCGCTCATGATTGACCCACAAGGCCAGGCAAACCGATGGATCAAGAACTTAGAAAAGAAAAACAACATAAGCATAGTGCGCATGACCCAGGCTGACCTGGGCAGAATCTTGGAAAATGCAGTGCAATTCGGACAACCGGTACATTTTCATTGTAGATTAATGAAAATAGCTGTTAAATTGAAATTGTTTTAAAGATTTGGTCTGCATATTTTCCGAAGGTGTTACTAGAAAATGTCCTTGAAGAATTGGATCCCATGTTAGAGCCACTTCTTCAGCAACAAACATTCCGTCAAGGTGGTGCTCTTTGTATTAAAATCGGTGACACTATTGTGGAGTACAACAAAGATTTTAAGTAAGTTTGCTCCTGAGTGACGGAAATTATATTTTTGTCAATTTTTAATAGGTTAAAGTAAACATACCTACACCTTATCTTGTTTGCAGATTATACATTAGTACTAAATTAGCAAACCCCCATTACTTGCCGGAAGTCGGTGTACGCGTAACCCTCGTCAATTTCATGCTTGCAAAGGATGGTTTACAAGCCCAATTATTAGCCCGTGTGGTGGCTAGAGAGAGGCCAGACCTGCAGCAAGCTAAGTCAGATCTTACCACGCAAGGCGCCGAACACAGGCGGCTTTTACAAGATATCGAAAAGAAAATTCTTAACGTGCTTTCTACATCGGAGCATCTATTAGAAGATGAAGAAGCTGTGCAGGTAAATTAATTATCCTTTGGAAAATTCAGTACATTAAAAATATCTCAAAGTTAGCAGTTTCCATTTGGGGTCATCATTGTCATCAGTGACGTTGGTTCTGTTAATAGTTGAATTTAATGTTTCCAGATTTTAAACTCTGCAAAGGATACATCGAATGAAATTAAAGAAAAACAAGAAGTTGCGCAGGTTACTGAAAAGGCTATTGACGTTGCACGTGATGATTACGTACCAATTGCAGTACACTCTACTAACTTATTTTTCCTCATAGGTAAACTTAATTTATATGCTGCTTGAGTAGGCAGACTTATGCAAGACAAGTAGTACTCACTAAATGAAATATTTATCATGAATTTTATTCATTTTCAGCATCTTTAGCTAATATCGACCCCATGTATCAGTATTCTCTGGGATGGTTTGAGGGTCTTTTCACAGCTGCAATAGATAACACGGAAAAGGTTGAGGAAATTCCAGAACGGCTACAAATACTGCGCGCTTATTTTACGTACTCACTCTACGCCAACATCTGCAGGAGTCTGTTTGAAAAGGTATATATTTACCTGTCTTTTAAATGAAACAAAACATGTTAGTAGTCAAGGTTGCCGTTTTCCTCAATTCAAGAGGGATAATTTTGAGCATGTGTGAATTAGACAAAAAAAACTTTGTTTCTTTATGTTTTTTATTTTCTAGGATAAGCTGGTTTTCTCGCTTCTGTTGACCATCACTATTTTGGTAGCAGAAGGCCATCTTGACCAGCACTACGTATTATTTCTACTTGGGGGCGCACAGCCGAGACATGTTCCGCCCAATCCTGTCTCTTTTCTCAGTCCACAGGCCTGGGCAGAATTTAACGGGTAAGTAAGTTTAAACTTATTTCGGCAAACGTAGTGAAAAATCTATAAATAGATCTATAGGATATCTTAGATCTAAGAATAATTTCAATACCATTTATATTTCAACATTGCAGCTTAAACGAAATTAACATATTTCATGGAATTTACGATCACTTCATGAGTAATACGAGTGAATGGGAGGAATTCTGTAATACGGACGATCCTCATAATCAGCCTCTCCCTGAACCGTGGAATTCAAAGTTACAACATTTTGAGGTATGTGTAAACAACCTACGAATGCACTAGTCTCTTGACTGTGGTGCAATCATCGATCACTCATTTAGAGTTTTTTGTCTCCTTGAATTCAGGATAATGCTAACACAGTGTTGCTCTTCTACTTTTGTTCATAAATATTGAAATACTTTGATGTATTATTATTTATCTACAACCATACCATAATTTCCAATAAACAAATTATTTACATTCATAAACCTGTATTGTGGTTGCATTTTCATCTTTATATTATTAAATGGATATAAATACTGTAATTACATTCATGGACATTTTAAAAGCAAATGATGATTGAATAAAGAAAACGAATTATTACAAAATTTTAATCCGAGGTGGGCAAACTTTGGCCAGCTATACCTTATCGGTTTAGGTAGTTAAAACAATATAAACAATCTTGACATGTCTTTTTGTTGAAATACATAGTCTAAAAATGAAAATCGTTACACTAGACAATTCAATTATGAAAGTAAATGATTTTGTCATACCTAAATTGTAAAATGTAAAGATTTCGATTTATAAAGTGTACGTTTAAATAAAAGGACACGTCAAGATTGTTTACATTGTTTTAACTACCTAAACCGATAAGGTATAGGACAATTCGCAATTGTTTGTGGAATTCAGTTTTGCCGCCATTTTAGCCGTTATTTGCATGTTAGTGTATGTCCTAGTATTATTTAGATGTAGTGAAGTTTATTTATACAACTGCATATAATGTATTAATCTGGCATTGAAATACTCCTGATTTCATAAACCATGCTCGTGAATTACCTATTCTCTTTTATGCGTTGGTGTTAAAGAAGATCTAACATATTTTCACAGAAATTGATGGTTCTCCGTTGTATGCGTTTGGATATGATGGTTCCAGCCGTCCAGAATTTTGTGGAAGGTAAAAACAAATTGAACTAAATAACCTGTATTTGATTTTATTTAACTGTACGTCCTAAATGTTCTCTTTATAACCATTATTTACAGCTACTATGGGACGGCAGTTCGTGGAACCTCCGCTATTTGACTTGGCATCTTCTTATTCAGATTCTCATTGTTGTATACCTTTATTGTTTGTATTAACTCCTGGATCAGACCCCATGGGTACTTTGCTCAAGTTTGCTGATGACCAGGTATGTTGTAATTGTAATTATGCACTGCCTTGGTTAAGTACACATAAGTAGCTTTGAGTACCTGTGCATGTAGAAACTTATTTCATTTATTTTTGTTTTTAAGGGTTTTGGAGCTTCTCGTTTGTTCTCCCTATCCCTTGGGCAAGGTCAAGGGCCGATAGCTGTGAAACTTATAGACGAAGGCGTTCGTTTTGGTACCTGGGTGGTATTGCAGAATTGTCATTTGGCCAAGAGCTGGATGCCGATGCTAGAAAAGGTCAGACTTTAAATAACTACCAAATACTCTTCTCACGTATTTTTGCATACCATTTAACGTTAAGTAAGTAAGTAAACACTTAAAAAAACACAAAATACAAAAAACAAAATTATATACAAATGAAAAGGCGAAGTACAAAGGCGGACTTATCCGCGCGCGCGTTTACGATATAATTTGTTTATTGACAGATCTGTGAAGGACTGACTCCTGACAATACCAACCCAGACTTTAGACTTTGGCTGACTTCATATCCTGCAGACCACTTTCCTGTTTATGTGCTACAAAATGGAGTGAAGATGACGAATGAACCTCCTCAAGGTACTTGATCTTTTGTAATATTTGTTTGTATTATTTATAACACAGCTACAAAATCAAACGTTGGTCCAAAAATTTCATGATTTTTGTTTAGGTTTAAGAGCGAATATTGCCCGCTCGTACCAAAGCGACCCCATTAACGACCCGGAGTGGTTTGAAGCTAACAAACAACCAGAGATCTTCAAGAAGATGTTGTTCGCGCTGTGTTTCTTCCACGCGGTGGTGCAGGAGCGGCGGCAGTTCGGGCCGCTCGGCTGGAACATTCGCTACGAGTTCAACGAGACCGACCTGCGCATCAGCACCACGCAGCTCTACATGTTCCTGAATGAATATGAAGTTAGACATACTCATTGTGTTACTGTTATATTCTGCTTCGAACCGTTGGCTTTAGTTTACCCATTGTGTTCATTGTTGTTGTTGGGTTTAGGTATTCTTTAGGCGACAGGCTAGCAACCTGTCACTATTATATTACCTCTTACATCTGTTTTAAACCCAAAATGATTGCTAGAAGTGGCTGCGAAGCGTGAAATAGTCATAGTCATGGATATGTCTATTTCACGTTTCGTGTGCTCTGCTTACCCCATTTGGTAACATAGGCGTGATTTTATGTATTATGTATGTTCATTGTTAAATAGGATGTGCAGTTTGTTGCGCTGCGTTACTTGACTGGGGAGTGCAACTACGGCGGCAGAGTGACAGACGACTGGGATCGTCGCTGTCTCAATACAATACTCTACAAGTTCTATAACATGAAAACCATTGGCCCCGAGAAGTATTCTCTAGAAGCTACTGGTAAAGAATAGTTCTATTACATTGCCAAAGTCTGTTCCTTAAATATGCGAGAAGCCTATGTTTGTACTGAAGTGGCAGTTGAAGCTCTTTATATTCGTATTGGATTCACTATAAGTGTATTGGATATCTTGCAGGTACTTACTATATCCCAACGTTGAAGGAGCATGCAGATTTCATTTCGTTCGCGCGATCGCTGCCGGTGGCGACTCCGCCTGGCGTGTTCGGCTTCCACCCCAACGCCGATATCACCAAGCATTTCCGCGAGGCCGAGGAGCTGCTCGACACTGCCATCCTCACGCAGGTCACACGCTAAACCAGCTTCATAATTTATTCATCATTGATTTAGATTGGAAATAGTCAATTTAGAAGCTTGCCTGGCTATTTAACTATTGGTAATTTTTTAGGGTTCCGTACCTCAAAAGGAAAAAACGGAACCCTTATAGGATCACTTTGTTGTCCGTCTGTCCGTCCGTCCGTCTGTCAAGACCCTTTTTCTCAGGAATGCGTGGAGGTATGAAGCTGAAATTTATATCAATTACTCAGGTCTACTGTCTCTTGAAGCTGTGAAAAAATCAAACTTCTAAGCCAACGCAATCAAAAGATACAGCCGTTTATGCCGGAAATTTTCGACACTTGCAAGGGAATCAAAACCTACAGGGTGCTTCCCGTGAACTCAGAATCTTGAAATTTGGTACGAAGCAACGTCTTATAGCATTGATAAAGGCAAAATTACGAAAACCATAAATTTTTAGTTACATCACATTATTTTTTTTTTTAATAATTTTAAACTTACTACCCATTTCCTCATAAACGCGTAGAGGTATTAAACTGAAATTCATACCCAATACTCAGGTCTATAATACCTTTAAGCTGTAACAAAATCAAACTTCTATGTCAACGCAATCAAAAGAAACAGCAATTTCAGCTGCATATTTTGAAACTCGCAAGTACTCGCAAGGGAATCAAAACCTAAAGGGTACTTCCAGTCGACCTAGAATCTTGAAATTTGGCATGAAGCAACGTTTTATAGCACACATAAAGGAAAAATTCCGAAAACCTTAAATTTTTAGTTACATTACAAAATATATATTTTTTAATAAATATAAACTTATCACTTTTTTCCTCATGAACGCGTAGAGCTATCTATAATAAAAGTACCATAGTTATGACTCGATTGTCGTAATGAACGAACTTTGTAAACCTTGCAGGTTTGTATGGAACCCTCGGTGCGCGAGCCCGACTCGCACTTGGCCGGTTTTTTTAGTACTGTTGAGCTTGTTTGGATAGTAATTTAGTAATCTTACTTACTCTTGATTTACAACACCTTGTGTAATAAGTAAAGTAATCATTTCTTATGTTTCATCTCACCGCTGTCGTCAACCATTAGGATCGTATGGTAAGCATCACCTAAATAATTTATTGTTTGAACCATTTTTCATCAATATATTGCTATGTTTTAAATAAATAAAGTACGTACTTCCTCATTATTTTTTGAAATTTTCACGCATCAAGGATCTGCTAAAAAAGTACTTGGTAATGTACAAAATCTATTTAATATTGAATACAATTTTTTTTTCAAGTCAAATCATTCAACTAAAATAACGAGTATTGCAGGACACAATGGCTGGAGGCGGCGGCGGCGCCACGCCCGAGCAGCAAGCCATGGCGATCGCGGAGGACGTGCTGGCGCGGCTGCCCAACAAGATCCTGTCGGGGCCCTCGCACGAGGGCGACATCAAGCCGGCCGACATGACGCCCATGTCCATCGTCGTCATCCAGGAGGCGGCGCGCTACGAGCGCCTCGTCAACATCGTGCGCACCAGCTCGCGCGCCGTCATCGGCGCCGTGCAAGGTCTGTTCTTGTTTGGCCTAACACAGCAAGAGCTCAAACGTCTTTCGAAAGCGCAAGTCGAACGAAATCGTATTTCCAGGCGTGAGCGTGCTAACAGACGTGACGGAGGAGGTGTTGTCGAGCATGGTGCGAGGTCGCATCCCAGCGCTGTGGGCTGGCAAGAGCTATCCTTCTCTGAAACCGTTTGCTGCCTATTTTGATGACCTGCTGGCTCGCCTTGCGTTCCTTCAAGTTTGTAACATTTTATGTGTGATATGAATAGAATATCCCCTCGTATGCGGCGCTGTCGATTTTTTCTTTGGATTTGTATGGAGCAGAACTGCTCCTAAGCATACGAGAGGATATAGATCAAATGATGCCCGAAAGATAAGTTTTTGAACTGTTGGAAATCCACGAGTATCTGTAAGGCGAATTAAAAGTTTTATTTCATTTGTTTAGCACTGGCACACGCACGGGCCACCGGTGGTATTCTGGCTGTCGGGCTTCTACTTCCCGCAGGCGTTCCTCACGGCCGCGCAGCAGAGCTACGCCAGGAAGTACAAGATACCCATCGATCAGCTCGCCTTCCACTACGAGGTACACATGCTTTCAGTGAAATATCTATTTAACCGCAACGCAACACTAAGGTGTGAAATCGAATTAGAGATCAAAAATGTAAACAAACAACTGTCAATGTCAAAGTGACATTCCAGAGGTAGTAAACCTGTTTTGTTACTAATTTATATATTATTGTATTAATTTTTTAACTACTTTTATTTTATTGATTCATAGCAATATTCGTTGCATATTATGTGATATCTTTTAAAAATACGACATTATACTTGTGTGTTCGTATGGATCCAGACGAACGACAAACACAAATTTAACAATGAAACAAAAACAAATAACGAAATAAAACAAAACTTAACACCAAACTAAAACTCAACAACGGAACGCATAAGCGGGAGGGAACACATTCGATCACGACAGATGTCAGAAAACGAATTATATGATGTATAAAATGGACGCTAAGCGCGAAGGTAAAAAGCGGTCTACCCACGATCTTTAAAGAGTCGTCCATTGCAAATTGAACAATATTTCATCGATTCATCAGTTTTACTGGACAATTAATTATATAAATATGAATACGAATAAAAATACGAACCAAATGTTTACAATTTCTAAACATTGCCAGTGGCATAATTATAAAATAATCAAATTTGCAATTTAAAAAAGATGTGCTATTTCCTTTGTTCATTTAAATGCTTACATTATGTTCACACGGTTTTATTCTGCTTATAAATTAGTTGTACTCATTTTTATCTAGCGTAATTATTGAATTTTAAGTTTTCCTAATTGCGTTTGCTTTTATTGCAATGGCAACACGTTTGTTCACATTTTTGATCTCTAATTCCATTTCGCACCTTAGCTTGGAACGTGGTTTTCGATTAAACATATGCTCGTGAGGAGAACTAGTATCAGGTTCTACATCTTGGTAGTATTATTAAAAAGATTTAACGACTTTAGATTTGGTTCTACAATATTTTTGAGTTCTATCTTGTCTGAACTATGTACTTACCTATCTGGCTCTTTGCAAGTTGCTCTTGAAACTGCTTATGTTGAATATTTCGTTTACAGGTCCAAAACACGTTCACACTTGAGACGCGGCCGGATGAAGGAGTCTACATCTACGGTCTCTTCTTGGAAGGAGCACGCTGGAACATGGAAGACTATTGCGTCGACGAGTCCTTGCCTAAGGTGCTCTACGATGTTTTCCCACCGGTAAGTTAAAATGAAATGCATTTTACCATTGGTTTTAGATTTTTTATGGACAATAAGATATTTTTGGAGTCATGTCTAAATCGTTTTAGGTGTGGCTGATTCCTATGAAGCGCGATGACATCCCTGAGGGTAGTTTCTACAACTGCCCCCTGTACAAGACGGGCGAGCGGCGCGGCGTGCTTTCCACGACGGGCCATTCCACCAACTACATCTTGTTCATGCGTCTGCCTACGAATATGCCTTCCGATCACTGGATCATGCGCGGTGTTGCACTCCTAACGCAGCTTCCATTCTAAATATCTATATTGTCATATTTACCTACTTAAGTATATTTAAAATATTCATTCTTCATGAGAAAGGTTTGTTCGTGGAGGCATAGCCACAGTGCCAACTAAAAGTGAAATGGAGAATCTATGTTTGTAAACCTTGGGGAAGATGGTGACTCTAGTGCGGTACGAAAGGTGTTACAAACTACAATTTTTATCCGGTTGTATTGAATTGTTTTACATTTTTAATATTCACATATCATGTTGCTCCGAAAACAAAACTGCCTATAGTCGAAGCTTTCTAACAGCAAAATGTCCTATAAATACAAATATTACACTTGTATTCTTGGGAAGATTGGGTAGGTAGAGCAGACAAAACGGTACATAGTCAAGACCATGACTATTTCACGTTTTTCAGCCAATTTTTGCGTATTTATATCTTTAAAGAAAAATAATTATGTGATAGAGTAACTGTGACATATGGAGGTACATAAAAAAAGGCTGAAATCGGAATGCTCTTTAAAGAAAACGTTTATCATTTAGCAGAAAATACGGCCTAGCATACCTCTAACGTAAAAACTAAAATTTTCATAAATATCTAGGTTTTCATTTTCCTACTCAAACTAACAAAGTCACCTACCTAACTGTTTTATTATTTTATCCCCAAAAAAAAATTTTTTTTGACTGTATTCTCTGAGGTCGTTCTGCGCTTAAAAAATTTTGACTTTGGCCTTTTCTGTTGCTCTGATTTTAGGATTTTTGCCCTTATGACGTTTTTGATTTCAAGCCGGTTCGATTTTGGAACTACGTGAAGTTTGGGCTATTTTACTAACTGGGCATTCCAATCAAGACCTTTCTGCTATTCGATGTGCCTGTACCATCGCGAACAGGGATTGTTGAGCCACTTACCTATGTTTGTAATTTGGTCGTGTAATACTAATCCAATAGCTGACATCTAGTCCGTCAAATCGGTCATTGATTACACGTCTAAATTGCGAACAGTGGCAAGTGGCTCAACAATTCCGGTTCGTGACAGTACATCATCCACCATTTTAATGTTACTAAATTGAGATTTAAGGCAGTGCTGCTTAGACCTTCAACATGAAGCTTATTTTCACAAGTCCATGCTCCCACTATGGTGCCACAGTTACATACACAGATGCACAATTGGACTTGTGACATTGACAGGCCGTTTTGTACGGGGACAGGGATTGTGGTAATGAATGTTTATTTTTCAATTATTTAAATCTCGTTGTTAAATTAAACTTTATGACAAATAAATATGTGTGCATTTGGAAAATGATTACGTATTGTAGGTTGCTACAGTATGCATATATTCAATGCTCACTTTTAAAACCTATTTATTTTATTCTCTACTTATTGCAACATTATTTTATTTAACTATAGTATTGTGATTGGTACCTATGTGTATTCTGTTTTCGATTTTCTTAATGATCTGCTTGTTGTATATTGAAATCATGTTATTCGTGCTTATAGTTACATATTGCTTTTTTAATACTATTTCATTAATTAAACGATTGAAAACAAATAAGTTTCATTTATTTAAGCTGTGTTTTGACGTGAATTCGGAACATTTGAACGACCATTTGCTTACAATTTATCAAAGTGTTCCACTAATAAAATGTTTCCACGCTGACTTCGGGCTTGACTATATAGATCTACTGGATTGTCTATCTATATCAACTCAGAGCTCTGGACTAATTTAACCCCTGATGATACCAGAGGTCAGATGATAAAGATGCGGAGGTTCCCAGCCTCGTATATTCTAATATTTATTTCTTTGACATCAACACTGGGCGAAAGGGTTAGGGCTCATAATGTCCCACTCGCAAAATGTCCCTTGGTCCCTTTCGCAAAAGGTCCCTTTTTTAAATGTCCCATCCTCAAAACGACCTCTGCAAAATGTCCCGTTCTAAAAATGCCCTGTCACATAAATTAGTGTCCCGTTCGCAAAACGTCCTTTTCTCAAAATGTCTCGTTCGCGAAAAGTCCCTTCCGCAAAATGTCCCTATCGAACCCATCGAGTTTGGGCTCATTTGATTCGTCTCAATGGGAAACAGTCGGACACTCAGAATAATGAAAGACTTAGAAACAGTCTATTAAGACCCACCTGAACGTATATACTTGACTCGCTTTGTCTTATGGGGATGTTAGTCTGTTAGAAAAGGATAGACTGATGTAAAATGTAATGCGTTTTCACGGGTTGTCACTAAAACTTTCCTTACCAGTGATGTGACACACTCAATGTCATATCGATAAACTTATCGAGGTTTTCAAAGAAAAACAATTTTACTTATAACAACAATTATGCATTTAATCAAAATAATAAGTGTTACAAAAGCGAATATCTAAATGTACATAACTCAAATGTGAT
The DNA here is from genome assembly GCA_005406045.1 of Adoxophyes honmai. Classification (NCBI taxonomy): domain Eukaryota; kingdom Metazoa; phylum Arthropoda; class Insecta; order Lepidoptera; family Tortricidae; genus Adoxophyes; species Adoxophyes honmai. The sequence goes on along the minus strand of BHDV01070732.1, from coordinate 183,921 downwards.
TGACTGAAATAGTGATCTATCAACGCACAGCCCAAACCACTGGACGAATCGGGCTGAAATTTGGCATGCAGGTAGGTATGACGTATACATCCGCTAAAAAAAGGATTTTGCTAATATGAATGACGACAAGGTTAGAAAACTGAAATTCTAATTAGTCCGTTAGTTAGATTATGAAAAAATATGAGACATATTCTTTATAGTGAGAGTTTTATATAAAGTGTGACTGGGGTGGATTTAATTTAACCAAACGACAATAAATTTTGTCTTGGAATGAGTCGCTTTTATCTGATTTTGAGGGTTTTAAGGGAAACAAGACCATTTAAATTTATTTTGATAACACGTACCTATAACACAATCTTAGGCTTTTTTACAATATAAATAATTAAGAGCTCTTTCCATTCCAGTCGGAGTACAAAAGGTGCCCAAAAGTGATTTTTTTTCACTTTACGGCCCTGCGCAGGCAACAGACTATCCGCGACGGACTTTTTAGTCAGTGAAAATAGAGCCTATGGAATTATATGCAGAAACTCACATGACGCGCAAAAAGTCCGGCGCACAATGCATCCTAGCAAACTTTATGTGCGCCGCCGACTCGATCGCAACAAAAAGTCTGTCGTCTGCACTCCCCCTAAGAACAATTACAGATTATTATTAAACAAACAAAAAAAAAATTTAGTTGAACTGTGACTTTGGTTTGGGCGTACTAAAGTCAGAATTCATTTTTTTTCAGTTTTGTTTTTCACTATAGCAACCGTATTTTATTATCGATATGTATTATCGATAACTATAATTACATCACTATGAGAAGTTCAAATAGTTTCTAAAAATCGCTTATAACTCTACTGATGTACTAATTACGACAGATGTTCGCTGTAGAAAGATGCAGCGTACTTCGTTTTGTATTTATATTGGCATTCAGTTCACTTTTTAGTAATAATTGTACAAAAACTTACCGATGGAACGACAACATCGTTAAATCACTTTCTTGTCGCGAAGAATGTGATTTACACCCAGGAATCACACACGACATGATGCCAGAAGTCCACTATCCACTTTAACACAGCTACTTTCAATAGTTTTCATTGTTTTATAATAAAATTTTTAATAAAATCCGCACAACTGCACGCAACTGTCAAACTCAATTCTGACAACGAATAAGCGAACAAATTAAATGAACAAAAGAATGAACGGCGATATTCCGGAGTCAAGAACTACCGTATTTGTCCGGGTTAAAATAGAACCATTAGAACCAAATTAACTGACAATCCAGTACAACCTTTGGAAAAACGAATGAGTGACATATAATGCGTCTTTTTCTAGCACATCAAATTCTTTCATAAGACAAAGCGAGTCAAACACATGGTGAAACTAGGTGAAAACATTCTGTCGGACATAAAAGCTTGTACCAAAAATGTCATTTTTCACAGAGACTTGTTTCTTGATTTAAACAAAATTTTTGCAGGCGGGACATTTTGCGAAAGGGAAATTTTGCGAACGGGACATTTTGCGAAAGGGGCTTTTCCAGAAGGGCCATTTTGCGAAAACAATGGGACGTTTTGAAAAAGGGACGTTTAGAGAAAGGGACATAATGGGTTTGGGGCATTGATGTAGGAAGGTCCTATCGGCCTATACTTAGTCCAAGGTTTGGGGTATTTTGCGAATCCGTTTATGGTTTATGATGATTGTCATGTTAGAAAAAAACAGTAAAAAAGTAAAGAGGTCGGTAAATTCTAATTAATACTGGCCGATAAAGTACAACCACTGTCATAGAAATAAAAACAAATGAAGGCTGCCGTTACCATGTCAAAGATATTGATTTGTTATTCTGTCATAGTAACAGTTTCACCGTTGTTTATTACGTTTTGGTGTCTATATTTATTTTATGTAAAATAAAACTAGAAGCTAGGTTTAATAAGTGAACAAGCTGTAACAGAAAACAAGATACTATAATTCTATATTTTCTTCTCACACTGTAATCGAAGCTGTTTGAAAAAGTTTGGTAACTCCTAAATCGGTAAGTAGGTACATATTTTACACATATATTAGGTAAGCTTTTTTCTCGGAAAAACCACTATAGTGGCCAAAAGAAGAAAAGTGAAGTAGTAAAATAAACTGACAGTTAATTATTTAATAATGTGTAAAAAAAATGTAAAACTTTTCCCGCGCATTTTGCCCTATTTGTTAATGTCATTATCTCGAATTTGTTAGAGACATTCATGGAATGAGTTCGAGGTTTTCAAAAGTTAACTCTGAAGAGAACTAATTTAATCACTGTTTCTGTTATATAGACGTCCAAGTTCATAATATGTATATCAAAAGTTTTATTTTTGCCTGATTTATTTTGTGTCAACCCACAGTATTGTAGTCTCTTCTGTTTTTTTTTTAATATCTCGATTTATTGGTGTCATTGTTATTGGTGTAGGCCGTGTGATGCCGGGCTTAGAATAAAACCTCTTCGCAGAAAAGAGGCTATCAACCTGTCACTATTGTACCTCTTTCATCTAGTTTAAAACCAGAAAATATACTGAAGGTGGCTGCGAAGAATGAAATGGCCACATTTCTTCCTATTATGTAGCGTTTCGTTTGCTCTACTAAACTTTGTTGGTGATGTTTATTAAAAAATGAACTTATCTATTTTGATCGATAGATTGATTCATATAAAGTTATACATATTACAGAAATTATGCAGCGAGGCAAAAAACCAGCCCGAAAGAAAAGTCAATCGGAACCTTCATCTTCCGATGCAAGTTTGCCGAAAATTCCAAAGATAAAATTACCAGATGATTTTAAAATACGAACAAATCCGTTATTCAAACTACCCGAAGAACTTCTTAAGTTTCCAGAACGCAAGAAAGGAAAAAATGAAGTCAAAACGGTTAAAACTCAGAAAAGACCCAGTGGTGAGGTTTCATTACCATTACTATCAAGCATTTATGTAACATTTTACTGCGAAGGGAATAATTTACATATAAGTGTTTTTTGTTTAGTGATGCAGAGTTTTTCGGCTTTGAGACGATCGCGAGAAGAGTTTAGGACTAAGCTAATGAGTCTAATTTGCCAGTCTTCCCCGGGGGAGGCCGGGGATGCCAAGCCTTCCAGCGAGGGGGACAATAAGTTGCGATATTACTACTACATACACTACGGCCTCGACACTATCCACGTCGCACCTTTGGATAATAAAGTAATATTAAAGTAAGACACTACCTAAAAATTACAATTTGATGTAATTGCAATCATTTGGCTAAATCAATCTACAACATTACATGCCTTAAAAGGCCTCATAATCACAGTTTACTTAATGTATGGTCGTAATTATTCATGGCGCACTCAAAAATAACATAGGTAATTCAAGATATTACATATCTGGCCGATTATTCGAACGTTTCAACCGTCTCATTCATCTGGCTACATTTTATATGAAGTTCTTGTTCCTCTAGTAGATGACTAAACGTCTGTATAAGAATATTCTTCCATGTTTACAGAAAAGTGTCCAGATGAATGAGACCGTTGAAACGCTCGAGTAAATACCCATCTATTCGCTACATTATTTTGTACAAATATTTACGTAACGACTAAAATGTTATGCAAGTAGAATTATATACCTACCTACTTATATGTATTACTGTTAAAAACCTTAAAAAAATTGCACCCCAAGCACATTTATCTATTGCAGAGTTCACAATTTGCTGACAATGAAGTTGAGAAAATGGAAAGAGACGCTCTTTCAGTGCACTGACGAAATGCGCGAGGACTTTATGATGGCCATGAAGAAAGCGATTGTGGATTTTGTTCTGAAAGATCCTAACGCGGTGCGATTGATATTTTTGTCCATAAAAGGGCTTACTAATTCTTTATCACCATGCGTTATGTTAACTACATACATATTTTATTCATTTTTGTTAGGTGGAAGCCTCGGAAGACGATACGCCATTTAAACAAGAAATGGCACAAAAAGGCGAAGATTGGAGGAACCGTTACGCTCTCGCTAAGAAATCACTTGTAAAAGATCTTTTTAGTGTGAATCCGTGCATTGCGCAAGTGTTGCAAATATGGTTTAAACAATTCAAGTAATTACTATTATTATTCTAGTTTCATCATTTTTTTTAATGCTTAGGCAGGAAAGTATTTACCTACCTAAACATTTCATGTAATAATAAGTTCCAAAGCTACATTTAATCGTTACCTTCAGCGATCTTCGATTGATAAGTATGAAGGACATAATGATGTCACATGAAGCCTACGAACTTCAAGACTTTTGCTTTGTTTGCAAGCGGCATATTGAAGCTGCCGGCAATGTCCTGACACTGCAATGGATTCCTACGTTGCAAGCCGTTTTTCTGCAAGTTTGTGACATTTATTAAAACATTTAAATTCACAATTTCTAAAATAGTCATTAGTTATATTTATCATTAATTTATTAAGTATGTGAGATGCATGAGACGTTGATTTCAAATTACATTTTACGTTACTTATTTTGCGAATTGATGTCTATTTCTTTTAGGGAAGCAAAAGGAAACAGATTCCAGAGCCAAAGCAAGTGCAAAAAATGAAGCATTTCTATAACTGCTTGTCTTGTATAATGACATACAATCTACAAAGTCTATGTCTAAAATCAATGAAAGAATACACTGATTACATATTAGATGTTGGGGTATATCTACTGTTTCATTAATGACTTTTAATGATACATTTATACATACAGTTCAGTTTAATTTTCATAGCTACGTAAATATTTTCGCAGGCAGATAACCAAGGTTTTGTAATAAACTTGACGTTCCAAAATGAAGCAATCGAATTTGAACCTCCGTTCAGCAAATTTGTTGATGGTCTGTGTTTGCTGTATGACTACCTGATCGACGCGTGTCGGACGACACCTCGTCTAGAATCCATACTCTACCAGGACTTCATCTGCACCAGCAGGCTTTCGCTTAAAGTATTGTTATAACTGATAACCTTTCTAGTTCATTTAAACACTATGTGTACTAAAATCATTGTCCAGTGTCATAATCATAATATAACACAAGTTTACTTTTTAGCCGATAATAGAACCGGAACTTGTCGAATCTTATAAAAAACAATTGGCCGAATTAATAAATGAACAGAGAATTGGACCTGAACTCCGAGTTCAAGACTTTGACGATTATGTTTGTTTGTTGAACGGAGTGGTGAGTGTCTTGAATAGCGATAACAAATGAACAGATTCGGTTAAATAAGTAAAAACCTCAATTTGTCTAATACCATTTTTTAGTCTCTAGCCAAAGTAAAAAGATTCATTAATGCCACACCTGAAAAGACTTTTGAAGATTTTTGCGTAGAATCAGTCAAATATGTGGAAATAGCGAGAGAAATACCTATGAAATTGGAAGGAACTATCGTGATAGGGATGTATCAGATGCAAAGAGGTGATTTAATTAATTCATTGCGACAAGCCGCGACTAAACTAGCAAACATGTTGTTAAAAAAAATGACTGATAACTATCAAGCGGCCATAAAAGGGTAAGTAAGCCATGAATGACACGGAAGATTAGTAAAATACGTCTAAGTTACTGTAGAGAATGCAAGGAATACACAGTACAAAGAATCTTATAGGTTAGCAAATATTACTGATTACAGGATATTCGACGAATACAATTGCATTGCAACCACATTGCTAACGCCTCCTCCGGATACAGCCGCGTTGATGGAGCTGATTGAGTACTGCAAGAAAGCTGAAGATGTGCTCACAGACCAGATGGAGGACAAGCTACGCGAAGCCATGCGCTCCATCATCTTCCTCGGCGACTATACCAGCTTCACGCCGCAAGAACTTAAGGCTAACTCTCAAGCTTATCACTGGTTGGTACATATTTAGTTATTTGATCATGCTCATACTTTCAGTAAGCACTCAATTAACACGTTAACTGCGGGAAGAGAATTCAAAGACTTTCAGTCGGTGCGTCGTAGGGTATATAAGATCCGACAAACGACTTTCCGTTACAGCGTTTGGGGGTCGAAAGTACCTGTTCGACCTGCTCATCTAAAAATATCATTATTCGCATGGGTATGATGAATTTCCGTATAATATACTTTGCAACAGAGAGCCATAGAGTGGTTCATAACACAGTCGAGGTCGTAAGTAAATGGAGCCATTCTAAAGGATTCAAATGTATGTTTAGAAATGTCGGGTCTTTTATGCCCGATATTCGCACTGACCGAAAAAACTATCGATATAATTTTAGGGCCGTAAGGAGTCAAAAAAGCATCGATATCGATCAAAATAATGCTTATTTATCAGATGTATCTTTAATATTGTAACAGTCACGGTAAAGAAAATTTTACATAGTCAAGATTAAGTCTCGTCTTTTTTAACTTAATTAGCAGGTTCTCTGCTACTCGAAGTTCGGCGTAGTTTGTTGTAGCAGCCAGAACGATGTCATATTTTCAGATAAAGCCTGATCAATTAAGTTATGGCTATAGAATATTTTTTTTTCTATTGTGTTGATGATTATAAATTATCCGGGCATTTTATTACATAGTGCGGTACGCAATAGTAACCCCATCACAACATTTCTCTACCACTTCAAACCTCGTTTTAAAGTAGTGTAATATGACGCTATTTGTCGCTAGAGTTACCTACCTTTACCTTTTTATACATATTCTATATTAGTATGTATGATTTAAAACTGGTGTAATAACTTTTTTTTTATCTATACACAAGCACAACCCTAGACAAACTAGCGTGTAATCTAGTGCGGCTATCGGGTCATTGGGCATCGGGTCACTAAGATCCTATACCGCATCAGACAGTTTTTTTTTACTTTCAGTCGGTATAGGGCATAAAGGACCCGATGAGGTTTTTTTGTAATAATTGACTACTCTTGAAGAGACGATTTCAAAACAGTAACTATCTCACTTCTACTCACCCGATAACCTGTATAAACTTGTCCCGCACCAGCGGAAAGTTAAGGAATTTGCCTGCCGCACCGTAGGCTAGATACGCATAGGGTCTATTCGACCCGAAACCGCAGTGAACGTGTTAGTTAAGAAAATGTATTAAGTAATTGATATTTTACTCAATATAGGTTGATTATCTGATTAATCGTTTTGTTATGACAATCGCTTACCACCTCCACCTAGCACCTCCCCCTTTCTTCCCGTGGGTATCGTAAGAGTCGACTCTGGGAAAGGGTTGGTGTATTGTGGGCGATGGGCTAGCAACCTGTCACCACAATATCACGTTTGACCATCTGGTTACCCTCAAGTTGCTAAACGTGGCACTGAATTTTTGAATTCATGTGCTCTGCCTACCCCTCTTGGGAATACAGGCGTGAGAATATGTATGTGTATGTATCGCTTACCAATGTAACACTATGAGTGTGAATACTTACTGAATGGAATTTATTATTTGATTGCTTTTTTAAAGGTATTCGCGCCTACCCGGCATTATCGAAGAATCGAAGGTGATTTGCGAGCAGAAAAAGATAGAATATCAGGAGCTTTTGAAGGTTTGTCAGTTTCTATTTTATGCCAATGACAATGACCGTTTCGGGAAAGAAATTAAATAAGTTAAAGGTAAAATCTAGGGCGATACTGGTCTGTATCCGATATCCGATGTAACAAAAACTTGTAGGTATTAAGTAAATTACATTGAAAGTAAGTTTCAAGTGAAAGGTTGTTTATTATCTGATCATTGTTGATATATTTTGCACTATCTCTTGATGCTATTGTTATTTTTCTCAGGTCCGAATCGTCAAGTTTATAGATGATTTGGAAATCTATGAAGCTCAATGTGATGAAATGCAATATTGGGGTGAAATTTCAGAGTTGCCAACGTATGTCTCAAAAGCCCGTTCACTCGACGACAAGTAAGACAGTTTTGTATTTTTCCATATTGCAGTTACCTACTGAACATTATCATCAGCTTACGCTCATCCACGGTGCTGGACATAGGTAGATCTTGCTTAGCTCTCTCTCTCCCGAGCACGATTCTCAGCCACTCGACTACCCAAAGAAAGAGTTTTTTATTTTTTATTTATAATTTTGTATTACAAGTAACTTTGATTGCGTTTGGTCAGGCTATCACAAGCTTTGGTCAGAATTGATCAGTTCAATGACGAAGAAACGGCTTACGGATATGAACAATCTCAATATCCGAAAAGGAAAAAAATCTATGACACCCTGGTTCCGTATAAAAAACTTTATGACGCTGGGTTTGAGTTTGTCGAAAAGCATCATAACTGGATGTCCACAAAGGTTTGATTGTTATTTTTATAATGCTTTGTGACTCTTTTATTTTTATTAAAAGTAGGTACACTGCATATTTATTTTTATGTGATTCAAAATAAAAAGCGAGTATTTTTAGGTCGGGACTTATGATCCAGAAGACATCGAGGGTGATGTTGCATATTATTACAAAATCGTATATAAGCTAGAGAAATCCTTCCAAGAAGTTCCTGCCACGTACAATCTTGCGATCACAGTAAGGTGCGTATGCTACTAACTTATAAGTTACGATCAAACACGAGCAAAATGCTTTCTTGATAAGATAAAGTTCGTTTTTTTAGAGAAAAAATGGACGAATTTAAGACTCACTTACCAATCATACAAACGCTTGGAAATCCCGGAATGAAGGCCAGGCATTGGGAAAAGATCTCCGAAATCGTTGGTTTTCCGATCATTGTTGACGATGAGATGTCTCTACAAAAAGTTATTGACTTCAATCTCGATAGCTACATTGAGAAGTTTGAGAGCATCTCCGAAGCAGCTACAAAAGAAAACAACTTGGAGAAGATGTTAGACAAGATGATGAAGGAATGGGCGGATCTCAGATTCGAGATCAATCCACACAAGTCAGTAAAAATATTTTTTGTGACGAAAAATATTTTATCGGTCTTAGTATTCCATTAAAAGAATGTTGAGCAATTCGAAAATTTTACAGAGACTCTGGAACTTACATTCTATCGGGTGTCGACGAAATACAATTGCTACTGGATGATCACATTGTTAAAACACAGACTATGAAAAATTCGCCATATATCAAACCATTTGAAGAAGTGATTCTGTATGTTAATTAACTATTTTTAACTAAAACTAATAAGTATTATTTATTATTTTTCAATTTTGCGAAATTGGAAAGTTGTGTTGTGTTATTTAATATACTTTCAGTGATTGGGAAGGTAAACTGGTTCTCCTACAGGACATTTTAGACGAGTGGTTGAAGGTTCAAGCTACATGGATGTACTTGGAACCAATTTTCTCGTCACCCGATATTCAGCAGCAGATTCCCGAAGAAGGGCGTCGCTTCAGTGCCGTTGACAAGGTTTTATTTTATTAATTATCCTAATTTGTTGAGAGGGAACATTAACAAAGTTCAATATCATTATGAAGAGAAAATACCTAATTACACAAACTTGAAAACTTTAACGTGTTACAGATGTGGCGTGAAATTATGAAAGCTGCGTATACCGAGCCACGTGTGCTGGACGTAATTACGATAGAAAAGATGGCAGATAGACTGAAGAAGTCCAACAACCTGCTAGAGATGGTCCAGAGAGGTCTCAACGCTTACCTCGAGAAGAAACGTTTATATTTTCCACGTTTCTTCTTCCTATCGAACGACGAGTTGCTTGAGATTCTTTCAGAAACAAAAGATCCCATGCGGTAATTTAATTCAAAAACTAGTTACAAGCTCTATAGCTCTAATAGTGAATGTAATTGAGCAAACTTATTTTATTTACAGAGTACAGCCTCACCTTAAGAAATGCTATGAAGGTATTGCTAAGCTGACATTTACACCGGACATGGTTGTGACACACATGCGCTCGTCTGAAGGAGAACACGTGGAACTGACAATTACCATAAATACTGCTGCTGCACGAGGACAGGTTTGATGAGAACTGTTGTATTATAAGATATTATTATTTAGTTGTTGATAATATCAATATCATGAGCAATAAAGCGAGTAACGCTAATCAGCGATTATAGTAACATAGGTAGTCTCGTTATAGGTAGAAAAATGGTTATTGGAGCTCGAGAAGGCAATGAAAGCGTCCGTGCACAATGCGGTAGCGCTTTCGTATGACGATTATATGGAACGGCCGCGGCAGGATTGGGTACTGTTGTGGCCAGGACAAGCTGTAAGTGGCAGTTTGCAGTATTCTGACCTCTAAAACGAATAATAAACTGGTTTATTATTATAATTACATCAACAATGTTTCAGGTGCAATGCATAGCTATGACATTTTGGACGTCTGAGGTGACAGACGCCATTCACATAAACATTCCAGCCATGAGAGGCTACTGGGATAAATGTAACTACCAGATTTCCAAGATCGTAGACTTAGTACGCGGAGAGCTTAGCTTGCAGAACAGAATCACACTTGGTACAGAGCAAAAATTGCGTGATAAAAATAGTTTAAATGCATAAAGTATGTTATAAATTTCGAACCTTTTGTTTTCTTCAGGAGCGCTAGTTGTGCTGGATGTGCACGCCAGAGACGTGCTGATGTTACTCATCGAATTCAAAGTTCAACACGATAATGACTTTAATTGGTTATCTCAAATACGGTATTATTGGGAGGTACGCCGATGAACATAATTCGATTGATTCCGGTAATGAATATCATAATTAAAATTTGTATAACATGTGGTAATGTTTAAGGAACAAGAAGAAGATTTAAGTTGGCAGATAGCTACTCGCATGATCAATTCTCAATTGATGTATGGGTACGAATACCTCGGTAATACCGGCCGGCTTGTAGTTACACCGCTTACCGACAGATGCTTCCGAACACTCTTTGGTGCTTTACATTTGAATTTAGGTATGTTTTGCTTGTCATTTTTCCTCAGCTCTATCAACTATACCTAATAGTTATTTTACACCCTATTTTCGACATTCTATTTTAGGTGGCGCCCCTGAAGGCCCCGCAGGCACTGGTAAGACAGAAACGACAAAGGACTTGGCGAAGGCTGTAGCAAAACAATGTGTTGTCTTCAATTGTTCTGATGGTCTGGATTACCTTGCTCTTGGGAAGTTCTTTAAGGTATGAAGCAATATTAGTAAATCCTAGATAATAACTGTCACTGCACTATGTCTACACATTTCATAACATGTTCAATAGGTTTTTTGGGGGTTCTATCTATTTACTACCAACGTACGCAACTCAATCATTATTTTCGTGTAGGGTCTCGCATCATGTGGCGCCTGGTCCTGCTTTGACGAGTTCAACCGCATTGACCTGGAGGTGCTCTCCGTGGTGGCGCAGCAGATTCTGTCCATCCAAAGAGGCATTAACTCGGGCTCCACTGAGCTACTCTTTGAAGGAACCATGCTGACGCTTGATCCATCTTGTGCTGTCTTTATTACTATGAATCCAGGTTATGCTGGACGTTCTGAGCTGCCTGACAACTTGAAGGTAAAAATAATAATTCTGTAACATTAATATTTCGAATGATACCACATTTACTTATAAATATTTTTTTATTGACCGTTTCAGGCTCTGTTCCGATCCGTGGCTATGATGGTACCTGATTACGTTCTCATTTCTGAGATTGAATTGTACGCCTTCGGTTACTTAAACGCTAAACCATTGGCTGTCAAGATAGTAGCCACCTATCGCCTGTGCTCGGAGCAATTGTCTTCGCAAAGTCACTACGATTATGGTTGGAAAATTTCTACATCGCATACATGTTTATTAAGCTATTCATCGTTTATTAAACCTGCTAATGTCTTGAGATTGTTCATATACTTATTTACTTAATATTCGTTCCGGCTTTAAAGGTATGCGTGCAGTTAAATCGGTGCTTCGCGCGGCGGGTGCCCTAAAGTTGCGTTATCCTGACGAAGATGAAGATGTTATCTTGTTACGTTCAATTAAGGACGTCAATCTGCCAAAGTTTCTTGAACATGATGTTCCATTATTTATGGTATGTTCCTACTTTATACGCAAAACTACTGACATAAAATAAACAAATCTCTATTTAGATACACATTGATAACCTGTATGGACTATTAATACAAAGTGTGCATTTATATTCGCTCCCATTTTTAAGGGCATCATCGGAGACTTGTTCCCTGGTCTACCGCTACCACAGGCGGGTTTACCTCATTTAGTACAATGCCTGAAAGAAGTATGCGGACCTCTCAATTTACAAGCTAATGAATTCTTCATTGAAAAGGTATTGTCGTAATTATTACCTTCTTAGGAATTATAGTGACAAATATGTTTGGTAAATCTCTCAACATATTTTTTTCAGGTACTCCAATTATACGAGATGATCCTCGTGAGACATGGCCTCATGTTAGTAGGATTCCCATTCTCGGGAAAAACAAAATGCTATCACGCTCTGGGACACGCCTTAGGCTGTGTACATGACAAGGTATAAGACTGCTTTTATTTAAATCACTCTAGCTTAATTTACATAATATTTAATAGACGGAAAGTTGACATATGTATTTAAAAAATACCTACGTATTAATGATGTTGGTGGTCTTTTTAGGGTTTAATGGACGAAAACCCGGTGGAATGGACAGTTATAAATCCCAAATCGATTACAATGGGTCAATTGTATGGACAGTTTGATCCAGTATCCCACGAGTGGTCTGACGGCATCCTTGCTGTCAGTTACAGAGCGTTTGCAGTGTCTACTAATGACAACAGGTACTGAACATTTTACCGATACAAATCGTACTCTTCTACTTATGGTTTCTAAAATGTACTCTTTCCCTGAACTTGTAGGAAATGGCTCGTGTTTGATGGACCAGTAGACGCTATTTGGATTGAAAATCTGAACACTGTGCTAGATGACAACAAGAAACTGTGCCTGATGAGCGGCGAGATCATTCAGCTCGCGCCTACAACTAACCTGATCTTTGAGCCCATGGACCTCGAGGCTGCATCGCCCGCTACGGTATTTCAAAACATCGTGCTGTTTCTTTCGTCTCTGTTGTTTAGTTTTTGTTTGCTTATCAATTATGCCACAAGTTTTTTATGGTTTTATTGTAAATGTATAATCAGGTGTCGCGTTGTGGTATGATATACATGGAACCAAAAGGTCTGGGCTGGAAGTGCCTCATGGAGTCTTGGCTCAATACTCTGCCGCCGTCTCTGCACAACGTTAACCGAAACCTCATCCGGACGCTGTTCAACCGGTTCATGTCTCCATTACTGTGGCTCGTGGAATATTCAGGAAAGGCTAAGGTATCAATATTGACATTCAATCTCTAAATATTTTTCGTTCTGATTCTTGACAGGATACCTACACTTTATTTTGGTTAACAGCAAATGTATGTAACATCACGGAGCAATTTAATTCAAGCTTGTATGAATATTTATGATACGTTTTTGGATGACTTCTACAATGATAAATACATGGAAGCAATTTCCGATCTCGACATCAGAGCTCAGTTAGAGGTTAGTATTATTTAAGTTACCTACTTATAAAATATACTTTTACTTACAATTTTATAGCGTACTACGTAACATACCTACTTTTTTCAAGGGAGTCTTCTTTTTCTCGTGTATTTGGTCTATTGGTGCAACATTAGAAGCTGATAGCCGACCGAAATTTGATATGATGTTCAGGGGGTTACTCGAAAAAGAGTTTCCAGAAAAGGTAAAAACTATTTACATCAGACTCGGTAATACTAACTAATGCTAAACATCATTGCTTTTTGGGTCAATTTTAATTTAGTTACAAATAATTATGATTCTTTGTAGGTTATAGAGAATTTAAATTACCCTCGGGTCATAGGAAAACCTGAAAAGCAGTACATTCTTTCTATTCCTAAGGATGGGCTTGTGTACGATTACAGATACATCAAAGAGGTGATATTTTATTTTGTATTTTCATTTTTATTCAACGTGCACCTCTTCCCTCGAGTATTACATTTAATTTTTTTAGGCTAAAGGTAAATGGAAGCCTTGGCAAGATGATGTTGAATCTGCGCCACCTATAAGTAAAGACACTCCTCCAAATCAAATATTGGTAACGACGCTGGACAGCGTCCGATATCTGGCGCTATTCAAACTGATGGTGACGCATCACAAGGCTGTAATGATGGTGGGCCCCACTGGCACCGGGAAATCGTCTTATATTATCGTGAGTAGCTATTTGAATAACTGATATAGAGGTAGACAAGAAGATTTGTTAATTAAACATTTCATATTTACGGTAATGTAATAAATTTCAGGACTTTCTAGTGAAAGTAGTTGATACAAAGATATACAAAGCTCTTATTATGGCATTCTCTGCGCAAACTAATTGCAATCAAACTCAAGACATCATTATGGGGAAACTTGATAAAAGGCGAAAAGGTAATACTGTTGCAATATCGTCAAGAGGTAAAAAACATATAACAGGTTATATGAAACCTATAAAATATACTGTAGAACTTTTTAAAGAAACAACAGGTGCAGTAATGATAATGTTAACAAATTTTAAAGAAAAAGAAAACAGCGATGTCTTTGAGGTTCTTGAACAGCGGATTATTTATTTTAACTGTTTCATAGGGTTCTTTGGTCCACCGGTTGGATGTTACTCTGTAGTATTTGTGGATGACGTGAGCATGCCCCAAGCTGAAACATACGGCGCGCAACCTCCCATAGAAGTGTTGCGTCAGGGTATAGATTTGGGACTGTGGTACGACCGCAAAACCAATGTGGCTATGCATCTTATCGATGTCCAGGTACCTCCCTTCTTCCCATCAGCACTATTACTTTTAATAATTCATCTTCACTTTTAAACAATTATACATATTTGCAGTTTATGTGCGCAATGGGCAAGCCGACACCAGGAGCAAAACTCATCACTCCCAGATTTTCTCGGCATTTCGCATTCTTCTGTATAGATGAATTTGATGATGACACCTTGCAGGTTATTTTTGGCAGGATAATGATGTGGCATCTTGATACTAGGTAATTTTATTCTAAAAGTGGGTACTTAAAATTTTAATGACTGTCCTGTATAATAGGTTGTTTCGTTTTCTAGAGGATTTTCCACGGAGTTTAGTCCTTGCGTCACAGAGATCGTTGACGGAACACTAGAGGTTTATAAGCAATGCCGTTTAAATTTACTACCAACGCCATCCAAATCACACTATACTTTTAATCTACGAGACTTCTCAAGAGTTATCCTAGTACGTATTTGAAAAAATGCATTTAAATAACTATTTCTCTGACATAGTAATTATAAACATCATTTTGTTTACAGGGTGTACTTCTATCTCTTCCGATAGTGACACCTGAAGTTCAGAGCATGAAACGTCTGTGGGTGCACGAGTGTCTGCGGGTCTTTTCGGACCGACTGGTCGAAGAAAAGGACCGGCAGTGGCTAGTCACTTGTTTGCGAGACGCCACTGCTCAACATCTCAATGATGACTTTGATAAAATGCTCTCGAGGCTTCTTAAAGGCCCAAATGAGAAGGTAAGATCCCAGATTGTACTTATATCATACGTTAGGTCTGAGCAATTCTTTCAATATCGGATTTGGATAGCAAAAGATGATTGAACTATAATTTAATACACAACCTTTTTTAAAGAAAAAATGTATTTTGGTGTTTCATTATTTAGGGACAGTTTTTATTTTAACATGGTGACTAATATATGTGGCTTAGGTATACATATTGATTAGAATATAGCAAATTAATGATATATGTATTTAAATTTAGGATAAACGAACCATTGTAGCCTTTTTTTACTGTTATACTGAATAGCTTTTTGGATTTTACAAATATTGCAGATAACAGACCTTCATCTTCGAAACCTGATCTACTGCGATTTTGCTAATCCAAAAGTAGACACTCGCTACTATATGGAAACAACCAACATGGAACATTTGAATGCGACCGTAGATAATTTTTTAGCTGAATTCAACAGCATGTCTAAGAAGCCAATGAATCTTGTGCTATTCAGGTTAGTTGATCTGAAAACTTAGCGTTTGGCAATAGTAATTTTGTTTCATTTAGATTTTACAATGAGTCAATGGAACAGGTTTGCCATCGAACATGTGTCGCGCATATGCCGCGTCCTGACGCAGCCGCGGTCGCACGCGCTGCTGGTGGGGCTGGGCGGCTCGGGCAGGCAATCTCTTACCCGCCTGGCAGCTTCTATCAATGAATACGATCTTTTCCAGGTTTTTAAATTCGTTCTAAACTTACCTAATTAGATCGTTTACCATGACTTTTATTTACTCTTTTGCTCACTAATAACAGGTAGAAATGAGTCGTACTTATGGTAAGAACGAATGGCGAGAAGACTTAAAAACTTTGCTAAGAAAATCGAGTGTTCCTGATCAACATATGGTGTTCCTTTTCATTGAATCACAGGTGAGTTCTTTCAATGAAGGCAACGTTACTCACATTCATTTCTCAATCTTTTTTACGTTTCATTTGTTTGAAATAGATTAAAGAAGAAGGCTTCTTAGAAGATGTGAATAACATGCTGAATTCAGGAGAGGTTCCTAATATTTTTGGAGCAGATGAGAAAGCAGAATTATGTGAAAAGATTAGAGTGGTGAGTATTAGATAATTATTACTAAGATACTTCCGCATGAATTATAGTGCGAGAAACTACTTATCATCTCTGGTGCTCCTTAGATTGATCGGCAAAGGGACAAGTCCCTGCAGACAGACGGCAGCCCGACCGCGCTGTACGCGTACTTCGTGTCCATCGTGCGCGACCAGCTGCACATTGTTCTGGCCATGTCGCCCGCTGGCACCTCGCTGCGCACGCGCATCCGCAAGTTCCCTGCCCTCGTTAATTGCTGCACTATTGATTGGTTTCAGGTAATATCTTGTAAATTTAAATACTTTATCGTGTGTGGCCAGTTTCCACTGGCAAAAAAGTATTGTTGATGAACATGTATAGAGTCTCTCCAAACTATAAATGGGTGAATATCAGTCCAGAAAAATTTATTAAGTTTTTGGTGGCGCATTTTTTGTACATTTTATCAGAGATAAAGTGATAATACTAAATCATTTAGTAAATAAATAGTATTTAGTGGTATCACTAAATACTATTCATTCTGTTAAAACATACAAAAAAATGAGCCACCAAAACTGATTTTTTTTTCTTGGTTTATATTCACCCAAATATATTAACATCAATACCACGTCCTCAGTGGCCAGTGTTAAGTTAGGCTTATGGGGCAATCGTGAATTGACACAACTGGTTAGTGGTATTTTTTAACATTTCTAGGAATGGCCTTCAGACGCTCTACTGGCGGTAGCAACGCGGTTCTTAAATGACGTGGAGCTGACGGATCTGGAGCGCGACACGGCCATTAAGCTGTGCCAGGTGTTCCACGTGGACACGCAGGAGCTCACGCGCCAGTTCCTGCTGCGGCTCAAGCGCTACAACTACGTCACGCCCACCGCCTACCTCGAGCTCATCAACATGTTCAAGGCGCTGCTCAACAAGAAACGGACGTAGGGACTTTTAAAAAATACCAAAAAAATTGTAATTCTAGTTTAAAATCACTTAATATGATTTTTTTTAATCCTACAGAGAACTACTTCTAAGCGAGAAACGGTATCTGACTGGCTTAGATCAGCTCGCCATAGCCGAAAAATCAGTTGCAGCTTTACAAAAAGCACTGGAGTTACTCCAACCAAAACTAGCTGCCGGTGCAGCGGCTGTTGCAGAAACTACCGCCAAAGTAGAAAAAGAGAAAGAAGGTGTGGCTTTAGTAGAGGCTGAAGTATTAATTGACCAGCATGCTGCTGAGGAACAGGTGAATTTTAGACAATTTTTCATATTGAGTTTGAATGTTTACTTAGCACTGTCAACTAAATAACCGCCGCAAGCAATTTGGCTGATACTTTATTCTAATTCCTGATAATTTGGCTAAATAGGCAGCGGAAGCTCAAGCCATAAAGGATGAGTGTGACGCTGATCTGGCTGAAGCTATGCCAATCCTGAACTCCGCTCTGGCAGCCTTAGATACCCTCACTCCACAGGATATCACATTTATCAAGACCATGAAGAGTCCACCCAGGGGCATCAGGCTAGTTATGGAGGCTATTTGCATATTGAAGGTATGGAATGAACTTTTTTACATACTGACTTTGTTACTAACTAATTTGAACACATCATGTTTTATTTTAAAATGCTTACCTAAAAGGATGATCCGGTAAGAAGAATGGTCTTAATGTTGTGATATTTATTCCTCTTTTGCTTTATATTTTGTACAGATATACATATAGTCAAAGGGAAGTTCTAAGGTAAGCGTGACTACAACGCACCAACCACAGTTTTCAGGTTATATACGAGAAGTAAATATTTTTATTACAGGAGATGAAACCTGATAAAGTGCCGAACCCGTCGGGCGTAGGCACCGTGGAGGACTGGTGGGGTCCATCCAAAAAGTTGCTTAATGATATCAAGTTCCTAGAGGGATTGCAAAACTACGATAAGGATAATATCCCGCCGCCTGTAATGAACAAACTGATGAAAACTGTCATGCTAGACGAAGGCTTCGTGCCTGAGAAGATTCGCACTGTTTCCACTGCTGCTGAGGGTAAAATAACTTCAACATTGTTGATACCGACATATTGTAATTCTTTGATAATTCTTTCAGTACTTAATGCACCTGCAGACTGGAAATTATAATTTCAGTAATTAGTCAGGCCTGCTGGTGATGGAAGGTCACCTTCATTAGACAAATTTAATGCTTTTCAGTATAATATCACAAATTTGAAGTCGGTTTTTGTTTTATTTAAAATTATATCATTTCTAATTATTTATCCAATTGCAGCTCTTTATAACTAAGGCTTGTTCACGAAATAAAGTAGCCATTAGATAATGTAAATAAATCGTGTATTTCTCACAGCACTTCAAACAAAAAAAGTCAATATATAAATAAAATATTGGAGGACGTGTATGTTTCCGGTATAAGGGCAGAATTCGCTTCTTAATTCACTCCTCTAGGAGGTAGACATCTCCGTTGATTGTACCGGTAGTGAAAAAGTTCATATTTTTAAGCCCGCGTGAGCAAATAGCTTGCCATTTTTGGGCGAATTTTTCAAAAGCCACGAACTTATGCTCTTCTGAAACGTCCTCGCCAGCTGCACACGTGTAAAACTGCGGCCCCGGTAACGTTTTCATGTCTTTTTTTACATTTTTCATCATCTATTAAAATGCATAGGTCGTTGTTTTGAATTAAAAACTTGTTCAAAGCTTTAGCTCGAGATTTCGCTCTTTCAAGCTGGGCAGCATTCCTTTTCGGCATTTTTCGGTTTCTTCCTGGTCTGTAAATTATTTTTCTTTTTGACGTTTTGCACGTTCTCAACCGAAGTTTTTAATTTTTTGGCTACATCGCACAGTGTTTTTTTGGAGCTCATTTTGGGACAGCCTCATTTTATTGTGTAATCAAATGCTACAATATATCACGAATATAAGACAAAAACTCCCGAAATGCTCTGTGGCATAGTTTTTGAGAAAATTAGTTTCAAAGTTGAAGTCCCGGATTTATGAAGAAACAGAAAAACAATTATTTAAAAAAAACTACAAACTTCTGGCCCACTTTTGCAACGTGGCTCGAGAGGTCTAATATAAAGCTACATTTTGAAATATTAGTTGGTGCGCTAGGGGTTGTCAGTTCCAAGTTAATAGCATTTTCATGAAAATAGTTTTCTTTTTTTTCTGGCTAAGGTCTTCACTATTAGCGGCTGCTTTTTATTTTAAAATGTAGCCATACGTGGAGACTACAAACACAAAAAAAATCAGCTGCTAGAACCGCGGAACTTCGGAGAAATCATTACTTGAAAAAAATCTCGGATTCCGGGATTATGGTAAAACATTGTCGATTATTTTTAGTGTTCGTTTTGGTCATTAGAATGATAATGCGGGAAGTTAATAACTGTTAAAAATCAACTTGAGAGACAATTTTTTTCGTCATCTACCATGTAAATGGATCGTTTTCGTTAGTGGGTACTGTTGTGAATTCACTTTTGGCAGTTTCAGTGCCCTCAACTGCAACATCCTCATCGTCATCATCGTCATCGTTGTTATTAAATTCAAACGGTTCTAACATTTCAATGACCGGAGGGGGCAGAGATATCTTTTTCGGGCTATTTTGACGTCTAGTTAGCCTTGTACTGGATACGGCTGGATCGGATGACTCAAGCGCTCTTTGAAATAAATTTTTAAAAGTGTGCTGTCTACTGTCTTTCTGGCTACGGTGTTCGCGATCGTATCGTCAAAATTTGTTTCGAGACTCTTCAGCCTGTTCGGACAGCAATCCTACTGGCAGCGCTGAACTTTCAATAATGTTTTCGCCGTGAATTAAAATTTTGTGCATAGATGTGGCCTTTTACATATTTTTTTTGCCAAATCTTTATAAAAATTGCCGAAGGCTTCAGGTTGCACCTTACTACACGAACCCAATGCTGGTTAGTAAGACAAGGTATGTGACCGCTATTTACAGTATCTAGAAGACCAATAAACTCTGTATTGTACAAAGTAAGTAACCAAACACAATTGACAAACAATACATAACAAAGGCTTTAGTCACTAAAGCTTAGAGTTTAGTGGAATCATTAAAGCCAAAAAAATTGTTTAGGAAAAAAGGTGAACGACGAAAAACAAATATTGTCTCTCTAATTGATTTTAACAGTTATTAACTTCCCGTATTATCATCCTAACGACCAATACGAACACTAAAAATAATCGACAATGTTTTACCATAATCCCGGAATCCGAGATTTTTTTCAAGTAATGATTTCTCCGAAGTTCCGCGGTTCTAGCAGCTGATTTTTTTTGTGTTTGTAGTCTCCACGTATGGCTACATTTTAAAATAAAAAGCAGCCGCTAATAGTGAAGACCTTAGCCAGAAAAAAAAGAAAACTATTTTCATGAAAATGCTATTAACTTGGAACTGACAACCCCTAGCGCACCAACTAATATTTCAAAATGTAGCTTTATATTAGACCTCTCGAGCTACGTTGCAAAAGTGGGCCAGAAGTTTGTAGTTTTTTTTAAATAATTGTTTTTCTGTTTCTTCATAAATCCGGGACTTCAACTTTGAAACTAATTTTCTCAAAAACTATGCCACAGAGCACTTCGGGAGTTTTTGTCTTATATTCGTGATATATTGTAGCATTTGATTATACGATAAAATGAGGCTGTCCCAAAATGAGCTCCAAAAAAACACTGTGCATCGCGAGTAGAGGTCGTTAGATTTCTACGGAAAGACGCTACTATTCCCGTGTCCAATTTCGGCTTCACGCAGCCTTTTTTGCGACCGCGACCAGGCAGATCACTTAGAGTATTAAATTCCCCAAACGTTTTGATTACTTTTCGTACACTATCTTTAGATAATTGATACCGTTTTGCGAGTTGTCGCATCGAAATACTCTTTTCTGTACAATAGGATATGATAATTAATTTACGTATTATATTCTCATTTATCCTCGGCATTTTGATTTCATATAGTCAATGACATATATGTATTATTATTTTTTCTTAAACTTGACAATACATATTTCAGAATAATGCTAATGCTAATGCTTAACAAAACATTTCTATATCATTATGAAGGCCCAACTTTAGGTGGCTACTTTATTTCGTGAACATGCCTTAGTGTTAGTTTCAAGTTATTAAATATTTTTAAAATACAGTTTCTAGAATCGTTCTAATATTTTAACTTCTACTCCGTAAGGAATGTGCAAGTGGGTGATCGCGATGACGAAGTACGACAAGGTGGCGAAGGTGGTGGCGCCGAAGAAGCAGCGGCTCGCGGCCGCGCAGGCCGTCTACGACAAGGCCATGGCCGCGCTCGCTGTCAAGCAGGCGCAGCTCAGAGAGGTGCTGAATTCATAAATCCTTCATTTAATGGGTGAATTCCATTCATAAATTCTAGAAAATGTTCACTTTACATCTGTCTTTCTCAGGTGCAATTAAAATTAGCCGACTTGGAAGACGCATTGGCTGAGCAGAATCGCCAGCAGAAAATGCTCGATGATGAGGTAATGGACTGCAGCAACAAGTTGAAACGTGCTGAAATGCTTATCTCCGGATTAGGTGGGGAAAAATCAAGATGGCTGCAGATAGCTAAAACCCTCCGCGATACGTACAATTCGCTGACAGGTAACTTTCTAATCTGGACATTTCCTACTGCTTTAATACCCACTGCGCCAGATAATGTCATCACATGCCTCTTTTTCAGGGGACATCTTAATTGCAGCTGGAATAATTGCGTACCTGGGTCCATTTACAGCAGCTTTTAGGATTGAGCAAGTAAGTTACGCTAAAACCGGCAACCAGAACAATATCATTATTTTAACTATCAATAACATGTTTATTACTCAGGTCAAAAAATGGGCAAATGCATGTCACAGCTGCGGACTCGTGTGCACACTCAACTTCAGTCTGATCAAGTCCTTAGGAGAGCCAGTGACAATCCAACAGTGGAATATCGAAGGTCTACCATCTGATGACTTTAGCGTTGAAAGCGCTATTATTATAATGTAAGATCACATTTTTTTAACCATAAAAACATTTTAAAAGTGTCAAATGATAAGTAAAATACTATCAACCCAAATAGGACTGCACGTCGGTGGCCGCTCATGATTGACCCCCAAGGCCAGGCTAATCGCTGGATCAAGAATTTGGAAAAACCTAACAATATATGCATAGTTCGCATGACCCAATCCGACCTTGGCAGAGTGTTAGAAAATGCAGTCCAGTTCGGACAACCGGTACGGTACTTAGTTGTACTATGTAGCTAATGTTACATTATTTGTAAGAAGACTGATGCCAAATATCCTATAAAATAAAAGACTAATTGTAAGTACATAAAAAATTTAAAATTCTTTCAAACTCACATTCATATTCTTTGTTTACTTCAGGTATTGTTAGAAAATGTTTTAGAAGAATTGGATCCCATGTTAGAGCCTCTTCTTCAGCAACAAACTTTCCGTCAAGGTGGCGCACTGTGCATTAAAATTGGTGACACTATTGTGGAGTACAGCAAAGATTTCAAGTAAAATTTTATAGTATCGTGAACACATTTTTACCTTTAAGTAAGATTGTAAGATTGATAATGACTCCGTATTTTACAGGTTGTATATAAGCACTAAATTAGCAAACCCTCACTATTTACCAGAAGTAGGTGTACGTGTAACCCTAGTTAACTTTATGCTAGCCAAAGACGGTCTGGAAGCTCAACTCTTGTCTCGGGTAGTGGCGAGAGAGAGGCCAGACTTGCAGCAAGCCAAGTCAGATCTTACCACGCAAGGTGCCGAACACAGGCGGCTCTTACAAGACATCGAAAAGAAAATCCTCAACGTGCTATCTACATCTGAACATCTATTAGAAGATGAAGAAGCTGTACAGGTAACACTAAGATGCCTACTAATTTCATTTACCTAAAATCCTAATTTAATTTACCTTGCCTTGTTTTTTTAAACTTTAAATTTTATGTTTTAGATTTTAAATTCTGCTAAAGATACGTCGAACGAAATTAAAGAGAAACAGGAAGTAGCAATGGTCACTGAAAAACAAATTGACGTCGCTCGAGATGATTACGTGCCGATTGCTGTGCACTCGACGAATTTGTTTTTCTTAATTGGTATTAAAAATTATTTAATCAAAAGCAGTATAGCCTTGTGCATGAGTCACCTCATTTATTTTTTATTTTACAGCTTCTTTAGCAAACATCGATCCCATGTATCAGTATTCTTTAGGCTGGTTTGAAGGATTGTTTACTGCTGCTATAGATAACACAGAAAAAGTGGAAGAGATTCCCGCCCGCTTAGCAATATTGCGCGCTTTTTTTACGTATTCCCTGTACGCCAATATTTGCAGGAGTCTTTTTGAGAAGGTAAGTACTTGCCGATTATAAATGTCTTGAAAATAAAAACTCGTACACTAACGGTCGTATGAATTGATTTATACGTTGCAGGATAAGTTGGTATTTTCATTACTGCTAACAGTGACAATTTTGGTAGCAGAAGGTCATCTAGAACAAAGTCACGTATTGTTTCTAATGGGTGGAGCACAGCCAAGGCATGTACGACCCAACCCTATATCATTCCTCAGTCCTCAAGCTTGGAGTGAATTTAATGGGTAAGTAAATATAAATACAAAAGGCAATTAATAACTGTACTACTATTTTACTACTAACAATACGTTATTTTTGGTAAAATATTGTTCTCTCTACTCCTGCTGTCACAGTTTAAACGAAATCGAAGCATTTCACGGTATCCTAGATCACTTCATAGAAAATACGAGTGAGTGGGAAGACTATTGTAACACCTCAGATCCACAGAATCAACCTCTGCCTCCGCCGTGGAATAAATGTAGCGCTTTCGAGGTATTTCCTTTAACAGTCTGTTTTTAAGTACAGTCAAGGAAATTGATACCTGTGGCACTTTGAACCTTTTCATAATGAGTTTTATATTGCTTTGATTAGTAAATAGTATGGCATGCCACAGTGACATTTCGTGTAAAAAGGTACAAAGTGCCACAGTTATCAAATTCTTTGACTGTACATTTAACTGCAAACAGTAACTTTTGAGAAATATCCGACATTCTCCTTATTTTCAGCGAATGATGGTCCTACGATGCATGCGCTTAGATATGATGGTCCCAGCAGTCCAAAACTTTGTGGAAGGTAGAAAATTATTTGCTCACTGAATCAATCTCATTTCTTACATTGTGTTATTTATTGTCAACTTATTTAATTTCCAGCCACGATGGGACGCCAGTTTGTAGAACCACCGCTATTTGATCTGGGTTCATCGTATTCAGATTCTCACTGTTGCATTCCTCTTTTATTCGTACTGACGCCTGGCTCCGATCCCATGGGAACTTTATTAAAGTTTGCTGATGATCAGGTATAAACAGTGAAACATATTAATGAAATTCTGCATAGAACTCACATATTCCCTTATATATAATCATTTTTGGTAGGGATTCGGAGCTTCTCGCCTATTCTCTCTGTCTTTGGGGCAAGGACAAGGCCCGATAGCCGTGAAGCTTATTGATGAAGGTGTTCGAAGTGGCACTTGGGTTGTGCTACAAAACTGCCACCTGGCTAAAAGTTGGATGCCCATGTTAGAAAAGGTACTCTGATTTAAACTTATCACTTAAACACAAACTTTACTGGTAACATAACATTAACATCACGCTTATAATTAAATGGGGTCGGCAGAACACACGGAAGGTTACATAGATTTAGCTATGACTATAACTGCTTTAGTAGCTAGCCATTTTTAGCACAATTTAAAGTTTAAAATA
Organism: Adoxophyes honmai; assembly: GCA_005406045.1. Taxonomy (NCBI): domain Eukaryota; kingdom Metazoa; phylum Arthropoda; class Insecta; order Lepidoptera; family Tortricidae; genus Adoxophyes; species Adoxophyes honmai. Next base: position 158,704 of record BHDV01070732.1, on the reverse strand, counting down.
CACTAGGAGAAATAAACAAGAGACATGACTGTGATAGATTGCTAACGTATTGTTGTACACTTTAAATACATTTTTTTTCAGATTTGTGAAGCTCTAACGCCAGATACTACTCATCCTGATTTTAGGCTATGGCTTACGTCGTACCCAGCTGACCATTTCCCTGTTTATGTGCTGCAAAACGGAGTAAAGATGACCAACGAACCTCCACAAGGTTTGCAATACAGATTCTTGGCACGAAACTTCGCGTAACATCTATTTAAACTACATTTTGCCCTTGTTCTCTCTTCAGGTTTGAGAGCAAACGTCGCAAGGTCATACCAGAGCGATCCAATAAACGACCCAGAGTGGTTTGAAGGCAATAAACAGTCCCCCATCTTCAAGAAGATGTTGTTCGCGCTGTGCTTCTTCCACGCGGTGGTGCAGGAGCGGCGGCAGTTCGGGCCGCTCGGCTGGAACATTCGCTACGAGTTCAACGAGACCGACCTGCGCATCAGCATCACGCAGCTCTACATGTTCCTCAACGAATATTCAGTGAGATTTTTTACCACACATTTGTAGTAAACAGGCAACAGTCGTATTCGACGCGTGAAACAAATTGATGAACATAATTGTTATTTCGACAGGATGTACAATTCGTTGCACTCCGCTACCTGACCGGCGAGTGCAACTATGGCGGAAGAGTGACGGACGACTGGGACCGCCGCTGCCTCAACACGATACTCTTCAAGTTTTATAATCCCAAAACCATTGGTGACGAGAAGTACTCCCTCGAATCCACTGGTAAGGGATAGAAATGTTGTGAAAGCCTATTATAAGCATACACGTCAGTATCAGCTCGGAAAAAGACGCTAATAGAGAAAGCATAATGCTCGGAAACAGTTCTCTCTACTGCAGCTTGCTTTATGCCTGGTGACCAAAGTCTGGAAAAAAGAGTGATGAAATTTATATTTATGCGACTGAACTTCGAAACTTCGTTAGTGCCATGTAGTCACATAGGCTTAATGGGCTAGGGTTCCAAGTTGCTTAGAAAAACATTTCAGGCACTTGCGAAAAAGTTAATCAGATACCTAATTGAACAAATATTGGTCAGGTACGTATTACATTCCGACGCTGACGGAGCACGCAGACTTCATCGCGTTCGCGCGGTCGCTGCCGGTGGCGACGCCGCCCGGCGTGTTCGGCTTCCACCCCAACGCCGACATCACCAAGCACTTCCGCGAGGCCGAGGACCTGCTCGACACCGCCATCCTCACGCAGGTCACGCGCTAAATCAGCGTTACTTATGTTATTATTTATTATGCTTCGTTACAAAAAATAGATCGAAATATTTCGCCAAATTTTGCTAATTTAGTAGATAGATTGTTTGTCTATCACTATGTACAACTAGTATTAATTTAATTGTATCGTCATTTCTATTTTTTGTGCAATCAGTAAGAATAATATTTTTTGCTTTCTAATTCGCTGCCTTTAGGATCGTTTGGTAAGTATTAAGTATTTTTATTTATAGTTTGTTCAAAAACTTACCTTTATTATTTAAGTATACCCAATGAAATTGTAATAATTCTACTATTCCATGCAATAAAGGATCTTCTTCAACAATATTTGGTGAGTGAAATTTAATTAGAAAATCAGATGTATTCGTAAAAGTAATGCCTTGATCACACGTACCGAGTAGAGTGGCGAGAGACTGTTCTCGGCCGAGTACTCGGTTCGTGTGTTCTATTAAAGCAGTAGTACACACGAACCGAGTACTCGGCCGAGAACACTCTCTCGCCACTCTACTCGGTACGTGTGATCAAGGCATAAAGTTTTACTAACGCAACTATGTTACTATTGGTCACAAACGAAGGGTCTCCTTAGAAGTTAAAATTTTATGATTTCGGGAAATCTTAAAAGTACATACTGTGTGATGCAGGACACAATGGCTGGAGGCGGCGGCGGCGCCACGCCCGAGCAGCTAGCCATGGCAATCGCGGAGGACGTGCTGGCGCGGCTGCCCAACAAGATCTTGTCGGGGCCCTCGCACGAGGGCGACATCAAGCCGGCCGACATGACGCCCATGTCCATCGTCGTCATCCAGGAGGCGGCGCGCTACGAGCGCCTCGTCAACATCGTGCGCACCAGCTCGCGCGCCGTCATCGGCGCCGTGCAAGGTCTGTTCTTGTTTACCCTAACAGCAAGAGCTCAAACGTCTTTTGAAAACTCAAGTCGAATGAAATCGTACTTCCAGGCGTGAGCGTCCTGACGGACGTGACGGAGGAGGTATTGTTGAGCATGGTGCGAGGTCGCATCCCAGCGCTGTGGGCTGGCAAGAGCTATCCATCTCTGAAACCGTTCGCTGCCTATGTTAGCGATCTGTTAGCTCGACTAGATTTCTTACAGGTAAATCAGTTGGCATTTGAAAGATATTGATTAATATTTTCCGATAAACCAGTTAGTTAAAATGTACCTAAGATGATAATTGTACTCTGTAATGCAGCACTGGCACACGCACGGCCCACCGGTGATGTTCTGGCTGTCGGGCTTCTACTTCCCGCAGGCGTTCCTCACGGCCGCGCAGCAGAGCTACGCCAGGAAGTACAAGATACCCATCGATCAGCTCGCCTTCCACTACGAGGTAAGCTTACTTCCACAAATCCTAGCTACGCCATGACACAAGTCTCTTATCCAAATGGTACTCTCTTATCCAAATCTCCATACGTGGGTCAATGTTTAATAAAACTGTAGTCTTGTCAAATCTCTGTTGCTCAGGTACAAAGCGTATTTGTATTAGAAGAGCCCCCGGAGGAAGGAGTGTATATTCACGGGCTATTTTTGGAAGGCGCTCGCTGGAACATCGAGGACAACTGCGTCGATGAGTCAATCCCGAAGGTGCTTTATGACACCTTCCCACCGGTGAGTCAACTCAAAATAACGTACCTACTACATGAAACCTCATTTCTCGTGTATTAAATAAATAGAACATTTATTTTAAACAGTAGGCTGGTTTATGGAATTCTTAGAAAATGATGTGATGATTCAGGTATGGCTGATTCCTATGAAGCGGGAGGATATTCCGGATGGAAGTTTCTACAACTGCCCCCTGTATAAGACCGGCGAGCGGCGCGGCGTGCTGTCCACGACCGGCCATTCCACCAACTACATCTTGTTCATGCGGCTCATCACCACGGTGCCGTCCGACCACTGGATCATGCGCGGCGTCGCCCTCCTCTCACAGCTCCCATTCTAGACAAAGCTTGATTTGAATTTGAAAACGAAAACTTCATCATTAACAGTGTGCTTTACAATGTTGGCGGTAAATAAAACAATGTCCTCGCAACTGTTTTAGAGAATGCTTATACAATGCAGTACTTGTTTTTTTAGAAGATTTTATTAAAAAATCTTGGACTCTCTTTCTTTAATTTTGTACAGCTACAGCGATCAGCAATCAGTGAGTCTTAGTACCTACTCAGTAATTGCTAACGTCGTGTCGGTCACTAACTTGTCACGATAGTATAAGGAAGATTGACGTCCCGCCAGCGCAGCTCGGGGTCTAAGGGGCACGGGCGCGTCGCGTTGGGGGAATATAAAAATAACGCTGACGCATAGAGGAGGCGCATTAAAAATGTAGCGCTGTTGCCTGAAACCAAATGACGTTTAGTTTTTTGTAAGATGGCGTATTTACGTCATGCTATAAAAAAGCAATTGCTTCTGAAACTTCCTTACCTAATTACTTAGAATAATGATTTGTTTTTGTTACGAAAGCTTTGATGTGGAATTTTCAATGTCATTTTGTACTTAACTTCTTAATTTGTCATTATTATAATCATGTAAGTTTATTGCTATTATTATTTCATTAAATTATTATCAGTCACTTAATTCACAGTCTTTTAATTTTGAAAAACCACAGAATTAAAGTTTGTTCAGACAATATACATACATAATTAAAATTATAGAACAACACGTACTATAACAAAATTGTAAGCCTCGATTAGGTATGCTATTTATTATTAAAATGTGAGCAAGTGAGCAAGTGAACGGTAAGCAGTTTATTGAGATTGTGTTGATAGAGAAAAGAGCTTCATCATTCTTTAGCGAGGGTTGTCGTCAAGCTGTTTTTTGGAAAGTCGTGATCAATATCAGATATACCTAGGTTTTAGGGAACCTTTACTGTAGGTACGATTGTACTGGGATTTTTCCTATCTACTAGTCAGTAAAAACGGAGCGATCATTGAATTAAAAATATATCATTAATTTTTCTGTTAATAAAGTATGGGTTGGAGGGCTTGTTGTGTCATTCCGAAGTAAAGTTTTACGACATAGTGACGTTACTCGAAACTTCGTAGCACTTGTACTGTACTTTCGTTTTTTTTTGTCAAACCTAAGAAAAATACGCTTACAATATTATTTCATAATCTTATAAAAGAATTTGCCTTTTTTGATGATGACCTTGTAGAGATTTGAAACATATTTTGGTGAGTTCATGGTCTGAATCGATATGATGTTTATGTAGAAGATGAAGGTCCAAGAAGACAAACTTCTACATACAAAAAATATGTCTTAAAGCGGAGAAATCATTAATTCGAACATACCTCACAGCTGTCGGTTTTCAGTTTTATACGATTGTAAGAACTACAAATTAACAGGCAACGTAGGTAACGATTCAAAAAATAAGGGTTCAATTATTGAGGTATACGGAACCCAAAGATGACATCGCATTATCTGCAAGGGTTGATCCCTGGTAAAATTGGGTTTATTGCTGAAATAAAACGATCCAAAAGCATCACAATGGGTCGGCAGTCACGTAATCGAGATGCAGTTACGGTTTGTATGATTCTTGAATTATTTATGACTATAAGTAAGTACCAAAGTTACGTGTGTAGAAATAGAATATGTGTTTTTATTTCTTTGCAATGGATACTTAAGTAATTTGATCGAAATAAAAGTAGTTGGATAACGTCATCTTATCACAGTTGGAAACACCGATATTTTCGGTGAAATTTAAATATCTTACTAACTTGTTCTTCACTTCAATAGACTTGGCTAACAATCTTCGTTTAATGAGCTTCTTACAGAAAAAAAAACGTTAAAAATCATCCTCTTTCTCCACTCATTTAAGAGCTAACTACTGTGCAACTGACAGACTGCTGTGATACAGCTTCAAACTGTTTCTCTTTTAAGGTAGGCGTCCATAGGTCCGCATCGCACGAATCGGACGCATCGCATTCAATCAGATATTATGGCGATGTGCGATGCGTACGATGCGGACAGGTGGACGCACTTGTATGAGTTTCTATACAAAGAATACTACAATCCGTTGCATGCGATACGTCCGATGCGTACGATACCGAAAAGTGGACGCTTAGCTTTATTACACCATCTTTTTATATCGGACTTGGGAGTAAAAACAAAAGCTCGATTCCAAATAATAGAACCGAACTTAACCCTGTAATCCTCATAATCTTGGTCTGGTAACCCTAGCAGAGCCAGCGGCTGGCAACAATGCCGGAATTAATTCATCCCCACGTGAACTATTGAGCTCCTGAGACAATGCGCTCATTTGTTACACGGCGCTGATCACTGTTTATTGTTATTTGCTGTCACTCCACATTTCCTGCTGAGGCGGCTAACGCCGTATCTGGAGAGTCGTCGAAGTGTTAAGCCCATTATTATACAACAGGCGGCTTCATAGTAGGTAGCTTCAGACTGTTATATCTGTTATGTATACTTTTTAGGAAGATAATTTCAGAGGTACTCTGATCCTAAGATGCTTAGGATAGATAGGTACGAATGTAAGAACTTTGTGTAAGTCCAAGCACTAATTTTAACTAACGTATCGTAGGTAATATGTAGGCATAGATAATGAATTATCTGTTACTTTGCGATGACATGGATACCTCATTGGTAAATATATTTTCTTCATTTGTCTGGAATATCGTAAATCCAGGAAAACTCATCGGATCAGCACACGCGGTGATTCCCTGCTGAGTTTCATCGGTACGCGATCTGATCGCGGGAGCTCTTTCTCTAAACCTACTTATTTACTTATTTCACTGTTGAAAAGAATATTTGTGTTTCTTGGAAGACGTTTGTAACTTGTTTTTCAGCGACATCCTTGGAGTAGGTAGTCTATTTGATTTGTCAAATCATTCTCGGGAGTATCATAATTATGTTTGTTGGTTAAACTACACTTGTTAAAGTAGGTACACAAGAGAAATCAGAACATTACATTAAATGGAAAAGCGTAATTTATTTTGTTCGTACTGATCATGTTCGCAGCCGGGTCGCGGTTGGCAGCGGGGCCGGCGGCGGCGGCGCGGCCCCACGAGCCCCACAGCACGACTCAGCATATTACGGTGCTGTCATTTAGCATGAAAAAGCTTGCATCCTAGATACGTCATGTATTAAATAAGCGAGTAGTGGGTGGAGTGGTGGCGGGCGGGCGCGGGTCGTAGTACGGGAGGCACTCGGTCTGGCGCGGCGTTGTCCCGGTAACGCGAGATATTGATCTGCGCGCCCCGCCCCGCGCAGCATCCCGCGCCACATGCGCGCCCTTGATTCTGCCGCTCGACCGCCCGCCCCCCTCCCTCCTCATCCCGCGATACGAAATACTTATTACACTCGCACAACATACTCCACGTAATCCAATACAGAAATTTTACTTATGCCTCGCGATGTGGTTGAAAGCGTAATCCGGCATCTTGATTAAATTAAGTCCTCTGTGATATTAAACTACGCCTTTGCTATGGTATCATTTGTTCCAGTATAACCCGTAGATGCTTGTAAAAACACACTTTTGATATCTCGTTTGTTATTATCTTCTTGATTGTAGTCTGTTTCTTAACAAATGCGTCAGATAAAATATGCAGATAGTCCCCAGCGTGACACTAACGACACCAGTTGTGACGCGCGTGATTAATGCGTCGTTGTATCACTTCGGTTACAGCGCAGCTTCACCTAGTCAAGTTACTATTATACACTAATGACGCATTTATCTACACGAACATTATCACGTCTATACAGGATTTATGTAAGTTAGTAATTTATTTACCTACGTGTTTCGACTGTTATAGGATAAAGTCATAGTGGGGTGCCTACATACGAGATCAGCGAGCAACAGTCCAGTAACTAAAATAAGCTTAGATCATGGGTCTAATTTGATTGATTTAATTCAAGCGATTTGCTATCAGATATGTATCTAATTTAAGCCTTTTAAAACCCCCACGCAACGCTGTCCAACATATTGTCATAATGCGAATACTATGTTACATTAGAGGGTGTTCCGCGTACCCTTGACCTGTGTGCTGTTTGACGTGTTCAAAAACGTATAAAGTCACTCTTAATTAGGTTGAAGTTTTAGATACGTGTGCTCTATGCGACTCGCAACAAGGGTCCCTAATTGATTCAATTTTGTGTGCATCATGTTCCAGAGTAGACACTCGTCCATACAGCAAAATATACATACATACATACAATCACGCCTTTGTTCATAAATGGGGTGGGCAGAGCAAACGAAACGTGACGCAGACAAAACCATGATTATGACTATTTACACTCTTCGCAGACACTTCTAGCAAAGTTTTAGGTTTGGAAACAGGTGGAAGGGGTAGTATAATAGTGATAGGTTGCTAGCTTGACGCCTAAAGCATACTTAAACCTATTTCTCTAGTCGCCTCTTACGACATCCACGAAAGAAATGGAGAATTGTTATTCTATCCCGACACCACACAGGATACAATACAGATTGTCAATATTAGTTAAATTGTATTGGTAAACAATTTACATTTATGGTTTACTATTCAACATGTTCTCAGGCATAGAAACTCATTATACTCATAAGAGAAGGTTGATCTCGATTACCTCCAGCGCGTTTCGCGTCGCGTGCCATTCACGTGCTCCGCGAAGAGCACGCGTTCACGCATCGCGATGCTCGACCTTGCCGATGCCGATGTCGACGTTTATGCATGCTTCGTGAATCTGAAATGACTTGCAAGTGAAGCAAGATTTAGAAGTTATACTTATTGTCTTGCCGTTTTTAAATACGCCGTGTTTTTAAATTTATTAACAATATATTTATGTAGCACCAAAATATACTCGTATCAATAGAAATGTGATATAATAGTACATTGTAATATCACTTAAAGGTTAAGTTTTATGATGAGATCTCAAATGGAATCGAGGCCGTACAGTATACGCTATATCTACTCTACATAGTACCTAAATCTCTTTGTTTCTAACGTGAAAGTAGTCAATGTAGTGCTTACGGCCGCTGTGGTCTGTAATCTCGTAAAACGAAATGGATCGATTATGCCCAGAGAAGTTTTCTTTAAATGATTCCGTACAGTTTAGGTACCTACCAAATATTCGGCAAGAAGCATAAGAGCGAAATCATACCAGCAAATAATAAACTATATTATACTGTATCTACGTTTTATGTACGAGTATGTATTTATATTGTACATAGAACTGGTTATTTTCTAGTCAAATTTTTGATTTTACGCATAATTAATAAAGATAATAGTTAAAAAGTTCATCAGCAATATTATAAAAAAAAAAAAATGTATTTTGTCTTTTGTTGCATAAGGGCCGGCGCTGACTGCCGGCATGGCACGGCGTGGCAAAGGATTTTGTTACTGATCTGAGAAAGGCCGCGGCATGCCACAGCGTGCCGAAGCATTTCACAGGTTATATTTTTGGATGCTGCGGCACGATTTGCCGTGCCGTCAAAATGGCAGAGGCCATGCCGGCAGTGAGCGCCGGCCCTAAGAAAAAATACGGCGTTACGTAGATAAGAATTTTCTAAAAATTTCAAATGTCGTTACTACACTGTTTTTTTTTGGCTAAAAGTTTAGTTTTCGTTCTTTCCTAAACCAAAATATATGCGTCCCACACCTTGCCATAACTGAACTGGCGGTATAAATACGATGATACAGTTTTAAATCAGTTGTAACACTTGTAACCCCACCCTACTGTAAATGCATGAATTGGTATTAACCGCAAATGAAGGCAGCCTAGCGTCACGTAGCGCTACGACCGGTCTACGCGGCGGCTACGGCTACGCGCTACGCCATGCATACTACATCTACACAAACTTAGTAACATGTTGCTTTTCGAACTCATCGAACTGTATTGTTACTCAAATTAATTAAACCGGCATATAGCACGTATTTCCAAACGGATTAGGCAGAGCATACGAAACACTACATAGACCAAACCATAGCCATGACTATTTCACGTTCATTCTACTTCTAGCAAATGTTTTAAGCTTGATACAGATTAAAGAGGTATAATAGGGACAAGTTGCTAGCCTGTTCTCAACTCTTTAAAAAAATTAAAGGCATAAAACATCCTATAGGCTCATAGTAAAATGCACAGTTATACCGAGTTTAGCTCAACATGTTTCAACACACTTCGTAGCCCTTCACCGGGAGCTACACGCTTATAAGAGTTGACAGACAGTAAAACAAATAAATATATGGACAGATCAGCGATCGATAAGTATTGGTGGAGTCGTATTAATAATACCTCGGCTGGACGCCGCCCGCGGCCGCGGCGACGCCGGCATTCACTATCAAAGAGCGCCGAAACTGAACGCTGGACCAAATTATCACTTGCTATTTATTGAATCAGGCATTAGTGTGAGAAAAATCATTTTAATAAATTTGATAGACTAATAAACCAAATGTCGTTAATGTTTGTCAGTTTTACCACTAAAACTTTAATATCTTTGTCAGCTAATAAGGATTACCTGTTTGGTGTCGGATTAGAATAAAACACCTCTCCATTTCTTTCGTGGTTGCCTTAAGAGGTGACTAGGGATGTTTCACTAACCTGTAAACCTGTTGGTTTAGGTATTTAGGCGACAGGCTAGCAATCTGTCACTATTGTCCTCTTCCATCGTTTTTTAAACCCAAAATTATGCTAAAAGTGGCTGCGAAGCGTGAAATAGTCTATTTAGTCTATGTCATGTTTTGTATGCTCTACCTTCCCCATTTAGGAACACAGGTGTGATGAAACGTTTAAAATACCTACAAACATTTTACAAACTTCAAAACATTTTTGAATGCCGAATGTTGTTTCTTAGGTTAAGTTAGGTATGACATACTTACACCAGTGTGTGGAGAATTTTACAGATTATGATCTCATTATTTATTGTTGTATTCTATACAGTCGGAACAGCAAGAACTGTACAAGTGCTTACCCTGACAAGTCTCCCCGCAACCCGCTGTAGAACTCCTTCAAAGTTAACGCCTTGGGGTAAGTTGCCCTAAGCCCCGCAAGAGTTCACTGCGATAAGGTTGTGTCAGGGCCACATCCCGATCTGTTGTGCCCTGATCTGTACTGAAATGGTAAGAAATATTTGAATAATGTTGAATTCTTTCAGTTTGTGTAGAGGTTAAGAGAGAGGCACTTTGAACACGCTATTTAGCTAGTATTATTGATGTCGCAAAATCTCGAATAAAAATAAACAAATGAAAACATGTTTTTAACCAGGATGGGTAATGATCATTTTAATAACTTATCATGTTCACTACGAGAAGCAAACTTTAAATCTCTATTTTTGAACAGTCGTTCAAGACGTGGAAGCTAAAGTTGAGTGTGGAAATCCACTTTTTATTTAAATACGTAATCACGGTCAAATTTCAAAGTTACACCTGCGTTAAAGTGCGTTAAATCGTGATTATAATTACATCAAACTTTTCCGTTGTGACACGAAAATTAGCTATATAGTCTAATAAGGTTAGGAAATCACCTCGGAATTCGAGATACCCAGCTGGAAGTTTTGTAAATATTTGCATATTGAGGCCCTAAAAGTTGTCTCAAAACCTACATATTCTAGGGTGTGAGCGACTATTAAATTTCAAGGTCAAAAGTCACAAAAATCGGTTTTTTGTGCTTCTTTTGTAAATATCTCATTTCCTATGGGTTTTTGCTCTTTGTGTTCCTTATCGATATTGGAAAATACAAAATTCTCTACAAGTTTTGTATTTTATTTTTTTTATACGGTGAACCGATTTCGAGATAGAGGGCGGAGAGCGCGCGGTCATAACATCACTTTAGGTCGATCGGAAACGCGCCATTATATACTTGATGAACTATCGATAGATCAATGATTATAAATATTTGATTAATTAAATCAATCTGGCTTTGGGTTGGCTGCTGACTGTCTTCGTTTTTTGCCGTAAATTAGAAATGTGTACCTCTACGCTGGATTTTTGCATTTTTTTTCTATGTACCAGACCAGCTGGTTTTCGATTTTTGACGTAAAATGAGGTGACCCACTAAGTTGAATATTTTTTGTAAAGGAGGTATGTGGATTTCAACAGTAGTTTGGTTGGGCTCTAGTGCTTTCTCATCAGGGTCACCAGGTACTCCAGATCTTCAATTATCCCAGTTTTTATATTTTTCCCTTTATGTAGTCATTAATCCCTAATTCTGTACCAAATTTCAGCTTTGTGAGTTTATGGGAAGTAGGTACTAGTTCTATTTTGATGATCATGAGTGAGTGAGTGAGTGTCGAAAATGTGAAACTTTGCTTTCGTTTAACTTCGGAACTAAATGACCTGCTGACTTGAAATTTTGGATTTTAAGTATGTAATTATAGCTTACTAGATGACAAAAATTTCAGCGTTCTGGTCTTATCCAGAAGTGATCAAATAGGTGCCTGAAAACGCGGCGAAATGGATCCAGTAAAGGATGGTACGGCAGTGCTTGCTTCGCGCTCGACTTGGTGGGGGCACGGCCGTGCCCCCGACCATCAACTTCTGCAGCATTTTGAAGTTTTACAATATCTGTGTCGGTTTGGCCATCGAAGTACCCAAGGCCTTAAGTGATGCTGTGACCGTGCGCTCTCCGCCCTCTATCCCGAAATCGGTTCACCGTATAAAAAAAATAAAATACAAAACTTGTAGAGAATTTTGTATTCTACAATATTGATAAGAAACACAAATAGCAAAAACCCATAGGAAATGAGATATTTACAAAAGAAGCACAAAAAACCGATTTTTGTGACTTTTGACCTTGAAATTTAATAGTCGCTCACACCCTAGAATATGTAGGTTTTGAGACAACTTTAAGGGCCTCAATATGCAAGTATTTACAGAACTTCCAGCCGGGTATCTCGAAATTCCGAGATTCTTACCTTAATTAACCTTACTTTATCAGGCTAATACGTTTATACGTCTACCAGAATTTTTAACTACGACTTAAAGCATCTTAATGCGAATGCAACTTTTTGGTGCCCGCTCTTATTTCACTTAACTAGCTTGGTGTGGTGTGGTGAAAATCGAAGATATTTTTAACCAAACTACCTAACTACGTCTTAAGTTCTGGTAGACGTATAAACGTATAGCTAATTTTCGTGTCACAACGGAAAAGTTTGATGTAATTATAATCACGATTTAACGCACTTTAACGCAGGTGCAACTTTTTGGTTCTCACCCAAAAAGTTACAGCCGTGGTTACATAATAGATTTGGACCAAATGCCTGACAATTAAAGTAAATGTGAAATTTACAGTCATCCTGTGATCTCTTTTCGTTTGTATTTCTGAACTGATCCCGGGCAAAGACATAAGTAATACTTTTAATTCTGGGTAAATGATAAGTTCCTATTTCACGGACAGCAATAGCTGAACACGACACAGTCAGGCAAAATTTGGTTCTTAATAAATGTACGCTAAATAAAAATAAATCGTTGAAATGTTTCTACCTGTATAATTTTGTGAGCCAATAAGCCATATTGGATACTATACCTGAAAGTATATTTATTTTGTGGTGTTCGTAATTGTCAAAGCAACTTTTGTATGTTGGAAAATTAAGTTACACGGTGGCAAAGCCACAGGCTTCAGCTATGTAGATTAATAATGTTAAAATTTGGTAGAATACCGAGGAATATGTGGGCTACTTTTTATGGTACATTTGGCCGCCGGCACGTCGCTTCCCTGTAATATTGCTCCGGGCGTACCGTCAGTGTACTGCTATTGTTATTATTAAAGGGAACACTTTTTCTCACAAAGGCATAATGGGAATCCTCAGATTTAAACCATTCTTTCATCTTTTGCTTTGTTCATTTCTCGCGATTCGAAAATACTAATTCTTTAGTAATACATTCTCTGTTCGATTCGGCATTCAACAAATCGTTGACAAATAATTTCGACTTCCGAAATAGGAATGGTATCGGAAAATAGTGACTCACTCCGCAGTTGGGAGCTGCGGAGCTATCTAAGGACCTCACTTACTGCTTACTGCTATTCCTCCTTCGAGTCACTTTTTATTTATTCGTATTCGGTACCTACTTAAGTTCTTCCAATTTAGGTGTTCGTAATTTCTTTGATTTCGAATAAAGTTTCAACAAGTATAAATCTGATGAGTACAACGTATAAACATGAGTTTTGAAACGGATGTTGTGATGGTGGTCGGAGCATTGTGCGGGCGGCGGCGCGGCGTAATGAGTTGTGTCAGCAGCAGAGCCCGCGCCGCGCCGCGCCGCCTATTCATCTCGCGCCTGAATATTTAACCTTCTGCTCGACACATTTCACCGTCTAAAAACAATGTGGTATGTGAAAAAATAATAATAACCCTCACGAGATTACACGTAGCCGCTGCCGCACCGAGAACTAAGAGAATCTGTTTTATTAAAATTCAGCCGTTGCGCGCATTATCATTATCATGGGAGGCTTGCTGGCAAGCGGGCAGGTTTTAAATGCTGCTTCAATTTTTCAGCGCGAGAGCAGGCCGCGGGAAAAAACGGCACCGTCCGACCCACGGAGCGCGCTATCTCTCGGCAAGGAGGATTTAATTAAAACGCAGCACTTACATCAGCCGCGAGCGCCGCACGCGCCGGCCGCACTCGCCGGTGGGCCGCCGGTGCTCGCCAACCCTTCTAATTAAATGATAAACATTCGGCCGTGGCTTTGCCAAAGGACGTCGTGTTTTTATTTTGATTATCATTTCTTTGAAGTCTGCTCCATACGAGCGGAATATTAAAGCAGTCGTATAATTGCTCGAGCCCGTGAAGCTCGCAACAGCGTTATTGGGGTGGCTGGTCAAAGTTTAGACTGTCTGATCCGTTAAAAGGCCGTTCGATCGGGCGCCGCCGTATGTATGCGCCGTCCGGCGCGGCCCGCGGCCGAGCGGCGCGGCGCTCGCTTATTGGGATTGGACGCAAAGCCTTTCGGGCGGCTGCGTCGCCGCCGGCTTCCAATTTTAATGTTATGTAACTGAACCGAATTAATGCGCTGCGCCCACCGCTGTGCCGCTAGTTCAAACACTTGCTTCAACCAATTTCGTTTAAGTTTACTTTTTCACAGTGTAAGTACTAAGAGTTGCAATCGATTTTTATTTTATTTACTGCTTTTTCCTCTGGTTTTGTAAAATTCTAAGTATGCATGTAATGATAATGTAATATGCACTCTAGTATTTAAATGACCACAGAGTAAATTAAAATCTATTATAGAATTATTATACATACATACATACATACATATCATCACGCCTCTTTCCCACAGGGGTAGGCAGAGACTACTTTGTTCCACTCGCTACGATAGAATTATTATTTAACAAAATATTTAACTTTTGAAGCAGTCGGTGAATGAAACAGAAATTAAATGGGCTGAAACGACAAACTTACAACCAATGGGCACTGAAGCTGAGCTGAAGAGTGATTCATGCATTTGGCGAACGCAGGTACTCAGCGGAGTGAAAAGCTATTCGATTTGTAGAATGAAGTAAAAAAAACACAATCATTGAAAGTATCGCTGGTAACGATCTCCCCGTACCTATTCGTTGTTTACAAATGTTTAAACGGCTACGCCAAACTTTTGTATTTAGATACACCCAACTTGGTACGAGTTTTTTGTTTTCATTTCTCTGTTCATGTAAGCTCTTTTAAATGTACTTTATTGATTTCTCTCGGCTTTAATCCCATTCCGTTCACATACATCTCGTTTGACGTCAAATGTGTTTCTCGTTTGATGGAAATTGCGTGACAAAGTTATCTGAATTGAACGATCGGGCAAATTTCCTCTTTTCTATTTCACGTAATAAATGAATGTAGCAGGTAGGCTTATTGACACACAAACGACAAACCCAATAAAGCAGCGAATACGCTTCAAAAGAGCTGAATTATTTGTCGTTTATGAAGGCGGGAGCTTTGTGCGTCGCTCGGAGCGTAGGAGGGGAGCCGCGGCCGGGCGGCGCGGCGACTCGTTACGTGCTCGTGCAGACTTCTTTAGCGTCGACCGCAGCCTCTAATTAGTATGACTCGTTAGTAGTACAAGATGGAGGTTGTCTGTCACCTCGCTTGGGCGGACAGCGGTGCCGGCAGCCGGTTCATCGCGGTCGCGGCGCATGGCCGGCGCCGGAGCGCGCCGCTGCGTGCCGGGCATCGCCTCACGTGTGAATCATTGTTTAATTGCGCGGCGGCGGGTGCGCGCGCGCGGCGGGCGGGGGCATCGATCGTCTCGCGTCGCCATGGCAACGCCCCCCGCGCCCCGCGCCCGATTCATTTGTAATCATTTGTTTCGCGGCCGTCGAATAATGGTGCTCGTCAAACGGCACGAATTTGATGGATTGTAGTTGAAGAGCCGAACGTGTGTAGATCACTAGGCATGTAGATGCGCGGCGCCGGGGACGCTCTTTGTCGGCGGCGGCCCGCGGAGCGCGAGGCGGCTGCGATCCCTTAATTAATTGTTTACTGAGACTAAACGCAATATTATGTACAACTTTGTATTCATTCCACGCTAGCTTAATACACCTTGTCTACAGCGAGTTGAACTGACTTTGTTATCTAATTGAAATTCGTACATGTAAAATGCGAAGAAGGGGACTTTATGTGTAATGTTGTCTTAACTTTGTTCAACAATCTTCATAGTACGTAAGCTGTATCATTTGTTAGATGTTCGTGAACGTCAAGACAGTTGTGTTGTCATTACATTACTCTGTCACGAGCGCTACGGCTACGACACGCACCCGCTACGGGGCTACGGCGTAGCGTCTAAGCACTGCAATATACATTATAATTAGACCCCGCTATCGGAGGTGCAATACGGTAGCTGTCAATTTCGTCCCATTACTAGGGAAGGGTAAAATTTTTTTTGAATGTCGATAAGTAATCATAATGACAGTCTAATGACTTTTAATTTTTATTGTATAAAATATTATTAGACGAATACTCGTAAACACAGCTAAATAATCGTAGAAATGTTGTAAGATGACATGGACTATCTATTGACGTAAAAATAAATTATTATCAGTATAAGACTAAGTGGACAGTATTAACCTGTACTGAAAAGTTTTATCTCAAGAGCGTTCATGCACTATCCCGCAACTTGAAACATAAGAAAAGTAAGATTTTTTGTTGTACTAATAACGATTTATATTTTTAATGCTAATGATTATCATAGATCCCAAAAAAAAACATTCAAAATAGTATACAAATAAACGGTACTTGTACATAAAAAAATGTATTGAAAAGTCGATTATCGATATCGACATCACAAAATATGATTTAATTACCCGTCCCTAAAATTTGACAGCTACCATTTTGCACCTCCGATAGCGGGGTCTAATTATAATATAATTATGTATTAAAATCATCAACATATAAATTATGCCCATACCTAAATACTTGGATGTTATAAACACATACATCAGGCCTGTATTCCCCAATGGAGTAGGCAGAACAGACAAAACGTTACATAGCAATAACCACAACTATTCCGCTTTTAGCATATTTTTAGATTAAACAGGCATAATAGGGACCTTTTGCTAACCTGACGCTTAACGCGTACTTTTATACCTTAACCCATTTTCCTTAGTCTCCTTTTGCAACATCCACGCAAAAATGAAGAGGTGTTATTCTAAGCCCGACACCAAACAGACATATTATTATACAATTTATACTTAATTAAAATGCTCAATATACAAATACATACGACACGCATAAACTTTTAAGTTACTAGCTACGTGTGAAGTTATAAGCCGTAGCAAGTGTTGAGTTCTCTCAAATAATTTTAATGGCGGGGGTGGCAGCGGCGCGGGGGGAGGGATGAAAATGAGATTTCCTTTGAGCGCAGAGCCAGTGGTCGCGACACCCGCTAATGCCCCTTGAATCATATCTACTATCAACTCTCGCACCCACTACAATGCCGCGGTGTTATCTTGAATAGCACAGGAAATGACAAATGATGTAGAGTGTCCACTTGGAAAGTCGCTGGTTGCATAAAAGTTCGATTAAAGTCGGGAGGATGGTAAAAGGCTAAAGTAATGAAGGGATCATAGATTCATTAGCAATGAAATTTTAGGTCACGTAGGCGTTCATAGGAGTTCATTTAGAACTCGACCCATTACACTTTGGCGGAATCATCTATAGCCTATTTCAATTTGTCTACTTCATTGAAAGAATTCAAGACAAATTCAAATGTTATAAATTCAGTCACAAGTAAGGATACCAGTACACAAACAATCATAAATTCCAAGAATAATATAGCGTTCTACGAAAGAAAACGTAAAGCCTGAGGGAAAGAAATGGGGTGCTTAAGAGGGCGCACACATTTTTTACGAACGTAATATAAGATCAGGTGGGGGAAGAGAAATTCAGGGGCAGGGCAGGGGTAAGAGGCACCACAGACCATAACTCGTCGAGTTATGAGTGATTATGGTCTGTAGAGCCCTCTTATCCCTGCGTTTCTCTTCCCCCACCTGACCTTAGTGGTTTTGGACCAATGTTTAAAAAATCGTGAAATGTAAGTTAACTCATATTTAGCCATGAAAAAAATATGGTTAGACTAAACATATTCTGTAAATTTACAATAAAATTATTTCATTTGTAATTACATTAAAATCAATGAGAAAAAAAATAAAGTAATGGTTCAACTTTGAAATTATGTAAAATGATATTTGAATAATAAAAACCAATAATTTGATTCATGTTAATCCGTTAATCCCCAGTTGACTATATTGTCTATCAGATAATAACAAGTTTATATCGTTTATGGTAAATTTTAATGGAAAAATTTCAAGTGAAAGACAGCTCTGACGCGTATTTTTGTGAAAACCCTTCAACAAATTGGCTAAGTAAAAGAAATCTGTGTTGCTAATAAAATATTTCTTTCCGTTAATCCCTAGAAAAAGAGTTTATTTATATGTTACAGTAGTTTTTCTTTAAAAACTTAAGGATTTATAGCTTTCTAAAGCATTTGAAAAACATCAAAATCACCGAATTTTGTTTGCACGCTCTTAAGTATATTTCCAATAAATAAAATCGTGACTCTAAGCGAGACGGTAACGTAGAATTTAAGCCTTTGAGGAGAATTGAAAAGTAAAATTACCCGGCACGAACAAATCCCTCTAGCAGGTGAGAGCCTTTCATGACAGCCAATTTTCTGTAAAAATTGGAGAAGAGCGTTCTCGGCGGGGCTTCGCCGGCGTCCCCTTGATTTTAATTTCATCGCAGAACAAAACGAGCAAGCTGATATTGTAGACGCTCAAAGCGGCGCGGCTCCACGAGCTACGAAACAACGCTGCAGTTTCCATCTGAAGGCCTCTTAATCTAAGGCTTGGTTTGGAGAAATTTTTAAATATAAATTGTCTTTGAAAAAAAAAAAAACAAATCAAATGTGGCTTAAAAAACCAAATTAAACTAAAATTATCCTAAAATAAACCCATAATTCAATCTATAAAATGTTAAATTCCTCCCAAATCGCCATCGCTTTTAATTGTGCCCAGAAACCACCGAGCAAAGAGTGTTAGCGTGCAGTTGCTACCTACTAATACCTACGTAATAATAATTTGGAAAACAGAAATGAAAGGGTTCAGAAACAACAACCGGCATTATCGCATCAGACAGTCTTTGATATTTCCTTTTTCTTCGCCCAGCAATTAGTATATGTAGATATTTTGAACCATCTCCCACCTCCACCGCGCATACTAACTCCCGGTGGTCGTTGCTAACAAGCGCTTCATAAAGCGCCCAAACAAAGACCGGTACAACCGTCGCGCCTCCATCGCGCTGCAGCACGGCATGTCCTCACGCTGCAAAACGTAGTCATTTATCTTAGAACAGTCTCTTGTAATTTATGCTCCAACATTTTAATTTACATAGAAATTAAGAAATCAGGGCGAAGTTTTTTTCTCGAAGATTAATACAGTTCATTCCTCTTAACGAAGCTAAGCGGGGAATTAAAGTAAAAATGTCTCGAAACCATTTGCAAAGGATTATTAGAAGAGTGCTATTTTTTACCAGACTCGTCTTTATTTTTGACATTTGTGGTTCAATGTACGAGAATTTGGTACGTACCTACGTAAAAATCACGCCTGGCTACTTAGTACGTGTACCTAGGTACATTGCTAAAATCAACAAAGGTCGAGTTCTGTGTAAGAAAAAGAAACCTTCACACACGGACGTCGTCACATTGTAACGGCGAGCGCACGGCAACTAATAATCTCTTAACCGAGCAATAAATACTTGAGTAATTGCTTTCGCAACAAACTAGAGCTAACGTCACAATCGCGCCGTCCCCAGATGCTCTTTATGGAGGTCTGGGGACCTTCACCACGTCGCTGGCCCGCGCCCGCGCCCGCGCCCGCGCCCGCCCCCGCGCCCGCGCCCGCCGGCGCCCATTAGACCTCGTACCGGGGAGGCACCCACTCAATCACGACGGATGTCCGTCAAGTTTTGTATACGCCGTGAGCCTTTTCAATATTACTCATGTCACCCCAGAGGCCTTTGACTAATTCGGTAAATGACTTCCCGAAAATATTATGACGAAGCGGCGTAACAATTTCGTGAATAGTGTTCGAGTATGGAAGGGACTGTTAGAAGTAATCAGTCCCTTAAGCTCTTGGTGGAGGGATATTAATTGAACAGTTCCTTTGATGTAGCTACAGATCGCGATTTCGTCGTGTTATTTCCAAGGGAAGACTTCAATAAGAGCTGTTTTAAATAGGAGTTTAATTAAACGACACCTTTTAGAGGTAAGAACTCAGAGCCTAATTAACAAAATTACAAAGGGCATAAACTAAGGAAGATACTAGCTACGAGGATCATCTACTGTTATTAGTATCATCGAGCTGCACATAATGGACAATACGTATAATTCACGCTTAAATTGAGTTTAGTTTGACATGTTTTCTGTTCGCGCGACATGCCATGGTTACTATATTCATTTATATTAGCGCACAACACAAGGCACGTCCACACCAACTGTTCCTAAAGACTACCCCGTAACATGTTGAGCTAAAATTCAAAACCGGAGTTGTGTTGCAAATAGAAAGCTGCAAATAGCTCACTACCTACAACTTCCAACGTTGTTCCATGCATCAACGCCAAAGAAGACCCGTTTCTATTCCAAACGGGCGTGCAACCCCTCTGCGTCTCATGCAAGTAGACGTAAATTATATAGGTTGGTACTTACAGTATGTTCTACATTTAGTCACACAAGTTAGTAGCAGCTACGTACCCTATTCTAGTATCCTAGCCGCGAGCATCACAAACTGTAAAGCCCGCTGTCCACACAAAGCGGCCAAGCAAGTTCGGCGCGCGGCTTAACTAACCGAGTTGCGAGTTACAGCCGCCTAAACTGGGCACTAACTTTACGGGGTTTTACGCCAACATACAGCCGTTTGTTTTGGTAAATGTAATGTAATTACTTACATTGTAAAGGATTGTTCATAATAACTCGATTACTTGTGCATTCTACCTACCTCAAAAAATAGTGATGAGATTCTTAAAAAACCTCAACTCTTTAGGGATAAATTAGGTATGCTGCAATAATAATAATGTAGTAAATACCTAAATAGTTGATTGATATACCTAAATTCATCAACCAAAAAATATAGAGCAGTTATGCACAATTCTTACATATTTTTATACATATATCAATAATTTTGTTTGAGCTCCAAGTACCTAAGTGAAAAGTGGGTGCTAGTAGTACATAATGTAGGTAAATATAAGCGCGCAATATGAGTCAGGATGCACTCAACCAAAGAGAGTAAAATTTAGTAGTCGAAGAAGACACTCTTTACTCGCCTTTTTCATATGAAAAACGTGGATAAAACACAGAAGCACAAAATAAGTTATAGTTGGTAAAAGTGACTTATATTCCGAATCTTTTTTCTCGTTAAATTTAACCGACCCTTGGTAGGTATATCAAATAGAATTTTATTCGTCATAATCATAACTGCGACATCTCAACAACCGCCATCTCGAAGAAAACCTCAATTAGCTTAGACTCTCATTTTCAGAAACTTTTAGTTAGACATTGACAGGTGTAGTCATCTTGCGCCCATTATAGGTATAGTACGTCAATGCTAGTGCCCAATACGCGCTTTGCCGGGGTCTATATCGGATGGCATAAAATTTTTAGTCCTAACGTTGTATCGCATAACGTCTTTTGTCCTAATAACGTATGGCATACA